>JBBPDH010228593.1:0-12381 GCA_037974565.1 Clupeocharax schoutedeni | reverse complement strand
AATCTAATCTAATCTAATCTAATTGAAATAATCGACCTTGAAAAATTTGATCGATTATAGTGTTGATTTCAATTACTTTTCGATTAATCGCCCAGCCCTAACTTTTACACATATTTTATCCAAAACAATTATTTGTAAAGCCAAAAATTTTAATGAAAATACTAGACTGAACATTAAAAATATTAGTTAAATATTAATAAACCCAATGGTGCAAAACAAGCATCTGATTAGTACCTGCCTCCCCAGTGGTATTCATTTACACACCCAATTGCTTTCCCCAAAATTATTTTCAGGCTTAGTAAACAACACTCTGGGTGCTAAATTACTCTATTTGCATCGGCACTGCCCTATATCTTACACCCTCAGGAAAAAATGGCCCAAATTGCATATTCATTAAAGCAAACCCGCAAAATAGGCAGCACATGGTCTTTTGCTCATTTGAGAGACTAGTTTCTTCATAGACCAGGTTGGTAGATAACATTTTTTATTACTCACCCTACACAATCAAATCTCAATATGTTAATGTTTACACTCAACCCTTTAGTGAAAGATTCACTGCAGTCCTTTACTGCTCTTTCTCACACCTGCATATAGAAAAGATCACATGCACACATTTAAAGAAGTATTTTTTGTATACTATATATAATTTATATACTACTATAGACACTATGCCTAATTTAAATACTCTAACTGATCAGAAGCTCCGTGATCTCAATAACTGACCACTTTATTTTCTGTTGACTGCCAATTTCAAACATTTCCTGTACAGCTGCTAACAATAATTTTTGCCAATTTCCTGTCTTACGTCCAAACCATTACTGCAAAACCTGCTGCGCTCTTTAGCTCCATCAGACACGGCTCATAATGGCTGCAGGCAAGGAGAACAGATCCAAAGCATGGACCGGACAGGGTTCTTTGAGGGCTGGATTGGGCAACATCTGTTTTGTGCGGTTATTTTGGACCGCACAGCAAAACAGCACTGTCCTATTTCGCATGTGACCCAGATAAAATTCTGCAGTTCTTTTTGGCAGTAAAGGGATTTATTCCTGCCTTCATGACTTTCACCACCACATCTATAAACAATAAAGGTTTATATGTGCGGTTAGGGACAGAATACTACTAGACACCCCGTTTCTCTCACGCTTTTCAGGTTATTGCTGGCTAGGACTTCAGTGTATTAAAAGCACATGCAAGCATTGTGGCAATGTCCTGCCATGTTATTCCCCTCCAGACGAAAACGGGATGAAATGGTCTAGGGATGAATAAATGAGCCAACAGCTAGTTTCATGGATCAGACAGTAAACATTCCCAAAGGGCCAGATTATATAAATAATTATATCACAGCAAAATTGCTGACTCCCAGCAAAGCCTGGAATGGGCATCATGCTTCTGTGAAGGAGCTGTGAAGGTAGGTTACTAGAAACACACACGGAAAAAGGGGGAAATTGTCTGATAAAGTGATAAGTCATCCTAAAATAAGAAGTAGCAGTATTGTGTTGTGTGCCGATTAATACTGAGGTGATTGGATCAATACAATTCTCTTTGTCAAAACAAAACCAAGTATCTTCAAAATCTAACTTTACAGAAGAAGGAAAACTAGCTCAAGGCTTAATGCAGGTTACAGCAATATTTTATTCTAAATCTTGATATTTTAGCGCGGATTTACTCTCTGTCTGTCTCTCTCATTCGTGACTTTTCTGGATCGCGCCCATTTTAAACCCTTCTCTGTCATGCTCTCTCACACTCACGCGCATTCTCTCTGTGCCCCCCCCCTCTCTCTCTCCCTCGTTCGCGACTTTTCCGGAGCTTGCCGATCGTGTCTCTCTCTCTGTCTCTTTCACTCTCTCTCGCTCTCCCTTACTCTTTCTCTCTGTCTCTCTCTCTCTTTCCTGACTTTTCCGTATTTAAACCACAGGTTTATATTTACATTTTCTTTAAGGGTAATGTATTAAACTGAGTTGAAATTAAAGTGATCTGGGAAAACATTTGGCACAAATTGAAAAAAAAAATTATGTTTCTTGGTTCTTACAGGCATAGGCCCATAATAATAATAACATTAATAATAACAATTATATTATTATAACAGCCTAATTACTACATATCTGTAACTTGGCAATAGTGTATTTATTTATGTGCATGTGTGAACCCGGGGTGGGGTGTGGGGGTTTGGTGATCATTATTAATGCAGGGCCCTGCAGCCCCAAAGGCTGACATGACTGGTCCCCAGGACAAGTAAGTCTGAGAAACGCTGGTTTAGAATAAATGAATGTAAGGTTTTGTTCTCACAGCTAAAGCTGAAAACCACAAGTTCCACAAAAATGTTCATAGGTCACACCTATGGCCACACTTCAGTGCAAAAATTAGATACAAAGGCAAAGTACAACATTACTAATAATGATTCTAGCTTTAGAGGGGAAAGAAAAAACAAAAACAGATTTTACAAAAAAAAAAAAAAACAACAAAAAAAACCCCAAAACCAAACAAACAAAACTTGCTTAATATGTTCAGCCTTAAATGAAATTGTGTAAAACTGTACACTTGTTTTTAGGTTTTATTTCCAGATGTCTAAATATTTTGAGCCATGGCCGTTATTTTTGCTACAGTGTCACAGAAAGGGTGAGGAGAAGAAGAAGAAAACGGACATGAAGACGAAGAAAAAAAGAAATAGATGCAGTAATAGAAATGGACGACAGAGATGAAGAAGGAGAAGTAGTAGTTGTAAAAGTATGAGGAGACCCAATCACTACCTCTACATGTGCATATTGAACACTTCAAGGTAAAGTCTTAGGCGTTTATTCCTCAGTGGAAAGGCAACTGCATACTAAGAAGATATAAGAAGATATAACCAAGATATAACTGAGCAAAACTGCAGGCTCTTGGCAAACATCCCTTCATACTAAAAGTCTGGAATGGACATTGTTGAATTATGCTTACATGAAGGAGCTGCATGAAACGAATTAATGGCATTAGAAATGTCACTATGACTACAAAACAAATATACAAAGTCATTGTGATGAGACAAGTGAAACTGGCAGGAAAAAACAGGAAATAGTGGTATTGTGGTAGAGTGGGTAATTGTGATAAGTCATCAAACTAGCAACAGCCATGCATTGTGCAGCACAATTAAATGTTACTAAACGTGCCAATTAAAACTGTGGTGATCTGATTAATATATCTTCACTGTCAAAACACAACCAATTATGTCCAAAGTCTAACTATACAAGAGGAAGAACAAACAATCTCAAGGATGAATGTAGGTTAAGGTAACATTTGATTCCAAGTCATTTGGGCCATTTTTGGTCATTCATTCTAAAACAGAGAAACAAGGTTTTGTTCTGACAGCGACAGCTAAACATGAAACCTACCAGCTTCACTAAAATGAGCATAGGTCGCACCTCTAACCACACTTAGGTGCATAAATTAATACGCAGAAAACAATATCCCAATTACTAATAATGATTCTAGTAGACTGGGTTTTATATGGCCTTTATATGGACTTTAGAAAAGGGGAAAAGACAAAATTTTATACCAAAAAGTTCTTAAATATCTCAGATTTGCTTACAATGTTCAGCATAAAGTTGCAACATGTAGATATGTACAATAATTTTTTAGATATTTATGCCCAAGAATTCCAGATGTCTGAACATTTTGAGCCGTGGGCATTATTTTAGCCCTAAATTGTGTAAGACAAAGACGAATAAAAATGAGAAAAAAAATGACAAAATAGTACTAATAGTAGTAGAAGTAGTAGTAGTAATATAACTAATACAGTATGAGGACACCCAAACACTACCTTTACATGTGCATTTTGAACACTGCAAGCTAAAATCATAGACATTAGTATACAGTTGCATTTCCACTGGTCAATAAAAGGCTGAGTTGCAGCTGGCATTCCAAATCATTTCAAAGGTTTTTGATGGAGTCCGGACTGCAGGGCAGTCTGATTCTTCCACACTCAGCATATTTCAGTGACATTTAGTCAACTATTCCTATTACTAACTATTACTTACACCGTCCATGCGGGAATGATCTGAATTTTTACATAAATAGCTCAAGGGGGAGTAGCACAATATGCAGAGAGTGGTTTTACTCTTTTTTAACAGTGGTATTAAACTATCAAGGTGACTGATAGAATACTGGAGTCAAGGTATGTGATTTGACTTGACCTTAAAAATAACCCAAGTACAATATGGTCAGATCAAATTTGATGTGGGCCGTGGGTAGAGCAGTTAACTAATAGATGATAATTAAAAACCTCTGATCGTCTATCAGTCTATAATCCTTTAACACCTAACATTTCTCATATCAGTTCCTGATTGAAAAGGTAAAGATCAAAGATTTAGTTGCATCCTCAAAAAAAGCCATTGAGTGGCATTGATTGACATGACATGAGACCATGCGCTTCTGTTGTACTTAATATGTTTATGAAACCACCAAGGAACAACAACAACTCAGGGAAGGTCATCAAAGAGAAAACAAACGAAAACAAAAAGTAACAAAAAAGGTCTTCCTCAACATGACAGAATAAAACCCATGCTTTACTGCCTCAGGTCATTCTACAATCAGTGAAGGGCCAGTGAATTTCAACCTGAGAAGATTGCAGAAAATTATACAGCAAAATGAATGGGGATTCGGTCTGATGTAAAACTTAAAGGAAGTTTGCCCAAACAATATGAGTAATGTAATATAAAAATACGATATAAAACACAGGAGCAGGATGGAGAGACAAAATGCAGTACTGCAGAATGCTGACGTCCCTGGAATAGTTCAGATGAGGAAATGAACTGCTGCACAGGACTGAAACGGACTACTACACGCCAATGTAAACAAAAAAGTGTTGCATTAGAGTACATCGTTTCTAACCTTTCAGCTAGAGTCCTCTGAATAATATTTTCTTAAACTTCTGCACGCTGCCTGGTCTGCAACCATAACAAAACTTGTCACACAGGATTGCAGTCTGTCAGTCTCATGCTGAAATACTTGGATTAAGATACGATGTCATGAATAGCACAATTTCAAACCGTTTCTCATAATTCATGCCCGTGATGCAGGTACCAGCTGCCCTGTTAAACTGTTGTTATTGTTTTTGAGTTCCTCCCACGGTTATAAATACTATTGAGCAGGAATTACTTGGGTGGTGGACCATTCTCAGTACCGCAATGACACTGACATGGGAGCAGCCTGACAGTGTGTGGTGTGCTGGTATAAGAGCATCATAGTGTTTTTAACCATGCTGCATCCTAATAGACTACATTGTATAACATAACTACCTTAATGGTAGGGCTGGGCGATTTTGCCTAAAATTGAACATTTTAACTCGATTACGATTAATGAACAATTATTTTATTTATTTTTTCTTTTTTTTGCCCTGACAAGTTGCTCAGTTGTCTCAGTGTTTTAAGTTCTCCGTGCTCGACATGTCTGCGGAATAACGTAACATAACGGAGCGGGGTAGTGCTTTTAAAGGGAAAGTCATTGAAATTATCGACCTAGAAAAATTTGATGGATTATAGGTTCTGAATGTCGATTTCAATTACTTTTCAATTAATCGCCCAGCTCTACTTAATGGCACATCTAGACTGCAGATCATATTAATCATGAATTTTATTAATGTTATTAGGAGTTATTGGTGTGCAGATGAAAGCCTGTAACTGCAGGTTACGACTGCTTAGCAGTTTAGAGTTTTTCATTTTTCTTTTTCTTTATTTACATTTCGGTACATTTAGTATTAGTAAGCGGTGCCGAGAGAGGCAAGAGAGGGCTGCCTGCACGCTGCTAATGCTAACACAGCTAGTGGCAGCGACCGGCTTTTACATGCAATAACATTCCACAATTTGTGTTATTACTAATTCCCTTAACTGTTCATACAGTGAGGAAATACCATAAGCAGTTTCCTCTGTGATCAATAGCGTTCTCTGATTCTGATTCTAGTTCTTTAACAGGGATGAGACTGAATCTGGCTTATGGGGAGTCATTTTCCACAAATAAGTTACAGTCAATGATTGTACACCTACAAACAGCACCTATTTGATACATGAAATAGTGCATTCGTGTAATAGGCACAGCATGACAAAAAGGCAAATAAATGAAGGCAAGCGGTGTTTACAGTGTTCACACATTGTGAGTACGTATCTGTGTACACAAGGATAACTGTGTATGCTAGGACACTCACATGCAGCACTGATAGAGGGGGGCCAGAATGCTTCTTTCATCTAAAGCTGGGTTTCCAAAACTGTAATCCAAAAAGAGGAAAACACATTAAAGGCAACGTTTAAATCCAACGCAACTTTTACAACATCAAGGTCCTAATATTCATTCCTTCTTCACCTTTTAGCATTGTCTAGAAGGATAAGCATACTGGCGCCACCGTCATCTTGGAAACTCTCGTAGTGATGCCGATCTGCGTTGCCGATGAGGTAATCAAAAATGGCTGTGTCAATTACATCCAAGAGACGTGGACCAGCATCGTATGGAGGCATCTTCTTCACGGCCTCACAGTAACTCTCGTCATACTCCCACCTAAAACACACACACACACACACACACTCTTTGCCAGGAAAGTCTATAAACCAGTGACACGTTTAAAAGACAACTTTTATTACCCCACCCCAGCGTGTGATGAGTGAACTGTCTGAACATACATTCTTTCTCTGCTCTGTAAGCATAGCAGTTCAACTGACAACAGGCTGAAAATACAGATGAGCCTTTGGGCCAGTTTTGATATTACAGTGTATACTTGTGATAACACTGGTCATATCAGACTGCATGAGATGTTGCACTGATAGCCTGGCCAAATACCATGCCTATCAAACTGTGCGACATCAGTAATGTTCATGTTTCTAAATAACAGAATATAAGACCTCAAGCTCTTCCAAAAGGCCTGCAATGCAAGGAACTAATTAAATTCTGCTTTTGCTGAAAAATGGGATAATTCTACCAAAAAAAAAATTTTGTGAAGTCCCTTGATGTTTTAGTGGCATAAAGGAACCTACATAATGTAAAGTGAAAGTCCTGTACGTTGTATAGGACTTCCATGAATCTGACAATTTGCCTCCCTTCCACACTGCATCCTGGTGCACGTATCCTTCCCATGTAAGCGAGGCCAGACCATCTTTAAGATGAAAAAGGAAACGTGACTCATCAGACCAGCCAACAACATTTTTATTGCTACATGGCCTAGTTCTGATGCTCACTTTCCCACTACAAGTAGCATGAGCACTTTGTTCACTCTGCAGCTACCGTACCAGTAAAATGTGTGAAGCGCTACGACATTAGCTGCTACTGTACAAACAAGAGAAACAAGCAAAGCAAAAGACTATTTCAGCAATCAAAAACTATTTGAAAATAAAAAATAAAATTAGCAACTCTTAACAAAATGGCATTTTGGATTGAAATGCAAACCCCTAGAACTAAGCATGGCATATGGGGAACATCTCACAATGACATTTCCTTCACTTGGCTAAACAGTGTATATCAATATGTGCAGTGTAATTCTTCCTTAATTCCAAAGTGCAAGCTTTACCAGTCTATACATCAGAACAAGCCTTGAGGGCTCAGTCTGTGGTTAGCCACAATACTTTTTAGCAGGCAAAGTGGACACAAAGCATGTGATTTTCAGGAAAGCATATTTAAGCAATATCGTTTTTCGAGAATTTTACATAGCATTCACACAGTACCATGTGATAGTAGACGTAGTTCTTGCAGCACACTGCATAGACTCACATGTTTCTGCATATGTTCATTAAAATGCAGGAAGAACAAAATTAGAATGTTTTTATTATGAAAAAAATAAATATACTTAAAACATTCTAACGAGTTTCATTATAATCAGAAATATTTTTTTTTTATTTATTTTTTAAAATTTTATATACTATATTTATCCCGGAGGAAATTGCTCAATTCTCTGCATTTAACCCATTCACCAAGTGAAGCAGTGGGCAGCCAGGAACACGGCGCCCTGGGAGCAGTGCGTGGGGACGGTACCTTGCTCAGGGTACCTCAGCGGTGCCTAGCGGTCTCGGGGATCGAACCCAGACTTTCAGGTCGCAGGGCGGATGCCTTAACCACTAGGCCACCCAGACGTCCCACATACCGCTCAAGGGCAGGCATTCAGCGCCAAAGCTGCAGCATTCAGAATTTTTTTCACACTATATGGGCTAAATAAATACACTAGTACCAGTACCTTCTAACAAAAATGGACACTTTACATTCCTAAAATCAACTACCTGCTAAAATAACATGAACTACATTTAGCACAAGCTACGCATAATTATGCTGTGGTAATTTGGTATAGGTGTAAGAGAAGCAGCATTCAAATGCAGACCATGTGCCTTCAACTGGCTCAAGTTATTGAAATCACATAATCCCAACAATGGTTGACAAAAAAAAAAAATGAGCATGCTGGCCAGTGGCTTATTGAGGGCAAAAATTGGCTCCCAGTCATAACTGCACAGTTTAGGAGTCCCCCTGCTGAAACAGAAATGATTTGGCTTCTGGCTTTCTTCAGGGTTGAGTTCCAGGAATTTGTTTCATGATTTAAAAGAAGAATATTTTTAACAGAAATATTCCACTCTGGTAGATCCAGAGACCCCCAGGGTGATGTGTGCGTAAGCATATGTACCTGGCGAGTTTGCCCTCTCTGTACGTGCGTCCCCAGGGATGTCTGTGTTTTTGCAGTGGCCAGACATCAGGCAGCCAGAGAGTGACCGAGCCCTCCATGACGTCCCCCTCGGCACATGCGGGTTCACTCTCCCGGCAATAATAACACTTCCCATAGAAGCATGTATTATTCCCTACAGACAAACACACAGCGATGGAACAGTCCGTTGATAATTATGCATTCAATTCAACCACATTATTGAAAGCAACACGCAGTCCTACTTAATGTTTATTTCATGGACTATAGTGAAGCATGCCTGAGTAAACACATTTTATGGCTGAAGACAACACTGTTTTTGCCCAGGCACATACACAGACCACTCGCTGAGCTGGGCTGCTGGAGTGGGTGGAATAAGAGCAGTGACTGAGTGTACATATGTTTGTCCACAGGTCTGATGGGTACATGCCTTTAGACACACTGGCTGAACAAATGACTAAAATTTTCCTCTCTCTACAAGCTTCAAACGGAAAAAGACAATGCATATAGCATGCTGCTGTTCTGTCTTCCTAAAGCGTGCTGGTAAAGCATCAGTGATTAAGAGTGAAAGGGTAAGGGAGAGAAACAAGGAAAGAAGATGTAAAAGATAAGGGGTGTGTATAGAAACAGTAAACAGGTTAACATTACGGTGAAATCACTGAACATTTTCCAAAACGTTGCTAAACTATTTTTGGATTTGGCGAGCGTAGTTTGTAAACCATCGCTTGGAGGCAAAGTTAGTGGTTCCAAAATAATAACATACAACTGCTCATCTTCCCACGTAGCGTTTGAATTCTAGAAGCAAATATATTCACTTTCATTGGAACATCTGAAAAAAAAATAAATAACATACTGTGGACACGAACCATGCAAACCCTACCTGCCTCCTGATTGGGAAGATGTACTGTGTTAGGGTAAACTTCTCTCCACTCAATTCCACCCCATAATACACAGAGCTGCCTAATTCGGTACAATGCTATACTAATGTGTTTTGTGTTTATGTGCTGTGTGCTGAGGTGTTTTTTTTCCTCCTCCCAAACTGCCTTGAGAGCTCTTTTTATCTCTCCTCCTCTCTCCTCATGTTCTGCTGTTATTTCTTTTTTTCTCTTGCTACCTCTCATCTGACCTGTCCCCCAAAGTGTGAAGTTTGTGTATGTTTGGTCAGAGGGGTCTGATTCTGCTGCATGTAAAAGTGTATGTGATAAATAAAGGCTACAAATAAAGATAAATAAAGTACTGCTACTAATGTTCAGTATATATATAAAAATGTTTTTTTTTTAATCAATTAAATCAAATCAATACGACTTGAGTCCGATATCAATTAGCACTGGCATCAATACTTAAATGCCAGGGAACAAACTAGTGTTGGAAAATTTTACACGGACCCCCGCAGATCCATCAAACGTGGCTGGTGGCGTAGCTCTCCTCCACGACAGTCCCGTGAGCACACTTCAAATTATTTATTAAAAAGTTCCTGTGTGTTTTTTCTCTTCCTGTAGTATCGAAAATAGTATCAAGTACCATCCTTAGTTTGACAAACCTCCTACAAAATGCTTCCCAATTAAAATGAATGGGATCTGTTGTGGTGTGTTGCTGAATTGTACTAATGTAAATGCATTAATAATAATAATAATAATAATAATAATAATAATATTGTAATAAATGGCAAGTGTTTGCCAGATTCTATAATAGGAAAAACTGATGAGATTATATATTCCTTCCCTGTAGTCATCACCACTCTCAGCTACTCTCAACCTCTATGCCATTGACCTGCTTTACCCCACTTTGCATGGAGGATGTTCTTCAGCTCCAGATATTTAGCAATCCTACATCACCCACGCCTCAGATTTTCTCTCCCATCTCTCATCACATGTTGAACGGTTCCATGGAAACACGCCATTTTCTAACAACCTTCAAATCAGCTGTACACATACCTATCTTCAATACCGCACTTAATATCACTGCCTTGAACAACTACAGACTGGTATATTTTGTCTACTTCCTCTCCAAAGATCTTGAGCATGCTGTCTATAATCAACTCCGTCTATTTCTATCACAAAAAAGGCTTCAGTCTGGATTCAAAGCAGCAAAATCTCCAGAAACTGCACTTCTAGCTGTTACTGAGTAGTTATAGTGTCTGAAGTGTCAGCTAAAGTGTCTTCAGTTCTAATTCTACTAGATTTTTCTGTAGCTTCTGATACTGTCAGCCAACAGATGCTGGTTTCTACCTTGAAGGTTGCAGTTTGGCCACAAGTCCAACAGCTCATTAAGATCTGCAATAGATCTGAGCGATTTGGCCTAAAATCAAAATCTCGATTAACTGAACAATTTAACTCGATTACGATTAATGAATGATTATTTTATTTGTATTTTATTTGTGTTTTCTCAGTGTTTAAGCTCTCCATGCTCGTCATGTCGGCGGAATAACGTAACATAACAGAGCGGAGTCACATGCTTTTAAATGGACAGTAATTAAAATAATCAACCTGCAAAAATTTGATCGATTATAGGTTCTGAATGTCGATTTCGATTACTTTTCGATTAATCGGCCAGCCCTAGTCTGCAAATACTCATTTAACAATTTAAACCTGGGCTGGTATTTGTTTTAGAAATGCATAACACACACACACACACACACACAAGCTGGAGAACTACATATTTTCTCCGTAGATATTTAGAAACATCATTATATAAAGAAACAAAGAACCACAAGACTCTACAAAAATCTGTTTCATGTAAATAAAAGAGTTTGTTTGCTAATTACATACTGTACTGTGCAAAAGTTTCGATCTACCATTCATTCATTAATTTTGCAGGGATTCCTTGCATTTTTGATGCAGTCTTGACAAACAGTTTTCCATTCAAACGCTCTCATTTTCAGTCCAGTCCCTGAATCTGACCAGTTTCAGAGGAATGTCTTTGGTTAGCCACACAGTGACTCACGTATGAATCTCTCAAGCCTAACAAAACCACCAAAATAAGGCCTGAACCAGTGAAGGAACAGGTGCAAATGATTACAGATCATCAGGTCAAGGACAGTATACTCTTGATGTTAATTGCTGAGTGATTGGAGCATCTTGGTCTAAGAACCTTGTACCTTTGGGCACTTTGAAGCCTGTCACAGTTTGTTTCCATTTCTTTAAACCTACTCAAGGTTTGACAAAAAATAGTATTCTTGCATCAGTATGGTAATTCAAAGAAAAATATAAGCCAATGAGGAGTGGCTTACAATATTATCTAGACAGTATATTGGTCTTGTTTTGGAATGGGTTTATTTTACTTAACCTCAAACTCATCACAAAGTATCGAAGAGAACACCAAACAGACTGTAAGGCCACCACTACTATTACATTTATCAACACGCATTGGGCTGATGGCAGCGCTGCAGCATAGCTGCTTGCTTATTCATCAACACATAATGCTATGATTCAGAATATGATCTGTAAAATATAAGCTTTTGAATTCCATTCCCGCCTATGATTGCTGCATGCATCTATATTTAGGATTTTACTGTCGTCTACATCAGTGGTGCCCAACCTTTATTTGGTCACGGACCGGTTTAATATCAGAAACTATTTTCAGAGCCCGGCCTTTAAGGAGTGGCAGATAAATATCCGTGTAATATACAAATAAATGGTACGTGTGATACGTAAAAATATAATGGGGTATCTTTAAAATATAATAATAAATGTAAATCCAGTGTGTACTCGCATCTTAATTAACCATTAACTGCATTTTAATAACAA
>JBBPDH010228586.1:0-12382 GCA_037974565.1 Clupeocharax schoutedeni | reverse complement strand
AAAAAAAAGTATGCAATGATATTTTTGTCAAACTTTTCAGAGAATAACTGAAAACATACTTTATTGTGGTATATCGTAAAATATATCGTTACCGTGATATAAAATAATCCATATCGTGATATATGATTTTTTCCATATCGCCCAGCTCTACACACCATCATATATCTACACACCTTCACACACACCATTTGGGGAGAAACTGGACAAATAAAGCATGGTTGTGGTCTGTATGTTCATTCCAGTTTCGTAGTTTAATCTGCATATTAACTAGAGGTGGGCATAGATGAATTTTTTTAACGCTGTTAATCTCATTGTAATCATCGCGTTAACGCCGTTAACGGCATTAATATTAACTCTAATTTCATAATTTAGCCTGCATATTAATATTCATCTCATAGTTTTGTCTGCATATTTACAGTTTAATTTCCTAGTTAGTCTACATGTTATTATTATTATTATTATTATTATTATTAGCTGTTATTACTAAAGCTTCTCATGCCCCACAGGATAATGTAATCATGGAGGTTATTAATTTATAGAATATTACATTTCAGTTCCATGTTATTTGTAGAGGACAGACTTCAAACCAAAACACACTTCATAGAAATCCAGAATTGTGAGTGAACGAAAAAGTAAATAGATATCTGAAGAAGAAACATCTATCCTGTTTATGGTACAGAAGATATACCCCATTTTGTTTTTGTCCATGGTGAGGAAAATTGAAGTTTTTACATTATCATGTATCAGGGGTGCCTGCTGCTCAATACTGTGTGCAGTCAGGCCTCGGTATGAAAAGTAAACCTGCACCTACACTTCTTTTGCCTCTCTTCTTTCTATCTGCTCTCTCTCTCTCTCTCTCTCTCTCCTCTCTCCTCTCTCCTCTCTTTCACACACAGTGTAATGCTCTTAGTTTCAGTGGCTCTTTGCTTGGCTGGAGCTGAGGCTCGTCCTCACCTGGCTGGGGATAAGGACTCGATTGTACTCTATTGTTCCATCGAAGAGGAAAGAGAGAACCATATCAGAATTCATTCCCACTTTCTCTCTCTCTCTGTGTCTCTCTCTCTCTCTCCATCTCTCTCTCTCTTTGTCTCTCTCGGTCTCTCTCTCTCTCTGTCTCTCTCTCTTTCTCCTTCTCTCTTTGTCTCTCTCTCTCTCTCTCTCTCTTTGTGTCCCTCGCTCATCTAAGTTTAAGGTCACTCTCCAGACAAGGGGGAGATCCTTTTCTTTATTATTATCCTTTATCCTTTCATGGTCTACCTCTCTCCTGCTCTATCTGCCTCCCTCCCTCCCTCTCTCTCACCCTTCTCTCTCTCTCTTCATTCATTTTTCTATTTATTCACTTTGGCTAAATGGCCGTTATGACAGTGCTGATGGTACCTGTTAGCTCCGGCAGCAGGACTGATGGGAATTACAGTTTTGGGGAGAGTGTGCAGACAGGGATGGAGTATAATTTAAGCTAAAGAAAGAGAGAGAGAGGAAAGTGTGCGTCAGGAATCATCGGCATAATTAACAGCGTCCTTCAGAGGTTGGCGGATCTAATCGGCTCCAGGGCCAGGAGCGTTTGAGAGATGGACGGGCAGCTGAGGACAGGGTGGAACAGCCCTGCAGGACATGGCTGGTTAGTAAATGAGGTGTTCCGTGTCTTCATAACTCAGATTTCACACTTCCTGAAAGCATCTTAGCACGTTCATGCAAGTGATGACTCCAGGTAAAACTTGAGAAGGAAACTGAAGAAATGAACTAATGAGTTAGTCATCCAAGATCTCTATATTCTCTCTCTCTCTCATTCTGGATTACCTTGTGTGTAGGGATGGCAGATCCAGCTAGCTGTGCCTGTTCTACACTGTTTGTCCTGCCTCTAAATATCATAGTGCAGTCTTTGTTAGTCATGTTCCATCACTGAGTGCTGCTTCCGTTTTGTGTGATTTTGGTCGGGTTGAAAATTGCCCAGATCACACATGGTGTGTCGTAATGAGAATTAATCTTTGAATTGTGTGTTTGCTGCTGTCTAGTTGTTACTGGTGGTTTTGCTGCATGAGGTGACCAGAAATAACAAATCTCACTGTAATCTTGGAATTAATCTAGATTAAGATGGCTCATCCCAGCCCCCCAAATTATCCCAATGCATATTTTTATAGTGTAAACCATAAATATGCCTCCAAATGTTCTCCCATATGACTTTAATACATTACCCTTAAAGAAAATGTAAATATAAACCCGAGGTTTAAATACGGAAAAGTCAGGAACGAGAGAGAGACAGAGAAAGAGCGAGAGAGACAGATAGAAAGAGTAAAAGAGAGAGAGAGAGAGAGGGAGACGATCCGCACGCTCCGGAAAAATCACGACCAAGAGAGAGACAGAGAGAGCGTGCGAGAGAGAGACAGAGAAAGAGAGAGACAGACAGACTGACTGAGGGAGAGAGTAAATCCTCGCTAAAATATCAAGGTGAAAGTCATCATAGCTTGTGTATTATAGATCCAGCTCCCAACCCAACTTTGTGAATAGATTAACGGCGATATTTTAACATTAACACAGCACGTTAATGCCGATATATATACAGTGAGATATATACTTTTATATATATATATACACTACAAGTTCATT
This sequence comes from Clupeocharax schoutedeni, assembly GCA_037974565.1. Lineage (NCBI taxonomy): Eukaryota > Metazoa > Chordata > Actinopteri > Characiformes > Alestidae > Clupeocharax > Clupeocharax schoutedeni. The sequence goes on along the minus strand of JBBPDH010228586.1, from coordinate 9,778 downwards.
TATTCACTGTATCAACAAAATCTGGTCTTAAGGGGCATTCATATTTCACCCATTTGAGTTTGGGAGTTATTCTGAGGATGAAGAGAAAAGGCTATCATTTCCATAATATAAATATCATTTGCTATATCCATCTACTCTTTTATTGTTTTCTTTCTAACAAGATAACGAAAGGTAAGATAAACCTTTATTAGTCGCACAAGTGGGAAATTTGTTTGTTCAGGGCAAAAAGTGGATAGTACAAAACAATAGAATAGAATAAAATAAAATAGAATACAATTCTATGTCACAGCACAGTATACAATAACATGTTCAAATGTACAGTCTAAAAAAATAAAAATGTACTGTACAGTATAAAATCTGTATAAAAATGTACAGTATCACATCTAGGAGAATAAATATGCACACCTGTATAGTAAAAATACACATATATGTGTGTAAACTGTAAGCAGATGTCAAAATACCAAAAAGGTATTGATCAAATCTCCTTATGTAAAAATCACATTTACCTCAAGAGTGGTATTAAGTATGCTTCTCTGTGCTTTGTGAAACTCCAATACACACACACACCCCAAAACAATCCCAAAAGATGTGCTAATGATTACTCTCCTGAGATTCACACAGCTAGCTGTTAATTTATCCACAGAATGGGGTATCATCACAGCAATTGCCCCCAAGAGACTGCCAGGAATTGCCACTTGTGCCCAGTTACTGGGCTATTAGATGTGTCTGGAAGAATATTCATGCTTTAAGTCCTCAGTTGCTAAGCTGAACACAGACATTCTTTACATTTTAGCTGTTTTTATAAAGCTTGTCCAACCTTGCAGCAGTAATTGTGAAAGAACAGTTTCATGAGTGGATCATGAATGTTTGAGTGTAGGTTGGTAATTTCAGTGGGTAGATTTATTACACTTGGCTAATGAAACATGGGAACACTGATCATTGCTTGATTCTGTGCAACTATAAAATTAAATCTCATCACTTTTTCATCACATCATCATAGGAATCTCTGGAAGGAACTGAGTGACTTGAAATTATAACTTTCGCAAAAAAGGAGGGGAGGGGGGGTGCTGTGGACCTGATTCTGTTGCCACCTGGAAAATGGGACTGAAATTGCTGAGCTAAGATCCTTTTTAGGTCATTTATTTTCTAATGAATGCGATTTGGTGCTCTGCATGGGCTGCGCTGATCAGATCAGTTGTAGATTGACGGAGAGACTGAGCACTTTGAGCCATTGGCTTCACGTGCATGAGAAGAGCATGAACATTTTCCTGGAATGCCGTCACGGCTACACCTCAAAGGACATTGTATATTAAAACGATTTGACTTATATTACATGATTTCATAAAATTGCTTGTATAGGTCATATAAAAATACGTAGCTGGTCAGAGGCCACCTTTTCTAGACAAACAAACCATGAAGCCAAGTATTCTTGGCTTAATCAGACCAAACACAAAACTACCCAAACACACCTTAGCTGCCATTCACTCTTTTGTGTGTAAGCAAGGGGTAGTTCAGTTGGAAATATGTGAGTAAAACAGAGTTTTCAAAGAATGCAAAATACGATTCAAAATTATCAGAGAAATGGGACCCATAACAACCGAGTCAAACCTACTGGACAACCAGAACTGTCTCTGTCAAATACACAACATTTAGAGCTTTTGTCATTGAGAGAGCTTATGAAATTAATCATTCTTGCATCAGATCTGAGAAATACTCCTGTGTTTTTGTGAGAAGGCAGCTGAATTCTGTGTGTCTGAAAGGCTGTGAAGCAGTTTGAGCTGTTGAAAAGGAAAGAGGCAAAAAGAGCAAATCTACATCCTAGAAACTGGCCGTCTGAGGTTTGATGTATTGATGAGTGTATATTTGGAATTGGGAAGCAGAAAATGCTTCCAAGTATAGAGGACTAAAGTGATTCTGGCATTGAGCCAGTGTCAGTGTGGTTCTGTACATTATAATAGATGACATTTGTATCCTGCAGTGTCAAAAAGCAAGTCTGCCTGAGATTATGGAACATCTCAAAGCTCGTTGAGGTTTGTGTGTTAGGCTCTGTGCTAATTAGGATTAGCATTCATTATTTCACAGCTCCAATTCAGAACGAAAGAAGCAAACTTCAGGCACAATTGCTTAAATACACATATACACACACACACACACACACACACACACACACACACACACACACACACACAAAGCTATGGCAGTTTCATTTACTTCCGCAGGCCTCTGGTTTACAGTGATGTGTTTAAGTGTTTACTTTGGGCAGCATGTGGAGAAACACGCTCAAATATCCTCCATTAATGTTTAACTAATCGTTATCTCTCTCTCTCTCTTTCTCTCCCCCTCTCTCTCTCTGTCTCTCTCTCTGAACACAAAGATCTTTGTAAGGCATCATAAACGAATGCAATACTGACTGCAGTTTTGTAGAACATCATAAAGTATGCTATATGGACAAAAGTATTGGGCTAGACCCGGTACTTCCAGTAAAGGACGATCTTAATACTTAATACTTACAGACCAAGACATTCTGCACAACGCCAAACTTTGTGGACCCAGTTACCTTTTCTATTCCAGCATGACTGTGTCCCAGTGCACAAAGCAAGCTCCATAAAGACATGACTGGAGGAGTTCAGTGTGGAAGAGCCCTGACCTCAACCCCATCCAGCACCTTTGGGATGAACTGGAACGGAGATTGTGATCCAGACCTTCTCCTCCAACACCAGTGCCTGACCTCATAAATGCTCTAGAGAATGAATGGACACAAATTCTCACAGAAACTCCAGAATCTAGTGGAAAGTCGTCCAAGAAGAGTGGAAGCTGTTCTAGCTGCAAAGGGGAACCGAATCCATATAGTCGATTTATTTGAATGTAGTGTCATTAATGTAAGTGCTTTTGTCAGAATGACACACACGAGCTGTAATTGTGATTGGATGCTGGTACAAAAGCTGTCACTGTAATGAAATCCTTTTGCAAAATCTGTGTAATTATATTAGTTTTTCTTTTTTGTTGTGTTTGTAAGTTGTATTCGTAATTAATAGTTTGTACAAAAGCTGTAATTGGTTAGAGGCTCGTTTGCATACCGAAGCCCACTGCGATGTCCGAACTGTAAAGTCCAGCATTGCGATATCCATTAGGAAACGCTCAGTAGCCTGTTCTGCAGAATGACTGTGTCACAAGGTTTATGTATTGAACCCTCATGCTGTTGCACTGCAGGGAGGCTTTCTCTTTGTATTACAGGTTCAGTTACTCAATGTATTGACTTCGTCTCGGCCCTGGATGTTGGTTTAAAGGTTATTTTGTGCAGCCTGTGAAGTAATGTGATCCAGTTCTTTTCTGTTTTTGAAGTGTGTGAAGAGTCTGTTTTCAACATTTGAAATCATTGATGAAAAAAAGTTAATGGCGTTTCATATTTGTGCGTGGATTTGTCCATTTTTCAAATGATGTCGCTGTCATGCCGAGCTTGTATTATTGTCATTATTTCAGTTTTTTATTGCTACTTTTTATTGCCAGCTGACCTTTTGCGAATGCTTCATGACGAATGAACCAGTAGAACGAGTCCGAGACTGGTTATGAAATCTTATGACATTACTACTGTACAGGGTGGGCCATAGGTCTCCATACATGGGAAAAATAAACCTTTAACGGGCAACCGTTTTTATTTGCATAATGTGCTCAACAGGATTGCCATTGTTTCGCCTTGGGCCAGATCTGCAACATGTCCAGTTTTCTGAAACATGTTAATAAGTCGTGTGTGATGTTCATTCCATATTATCTGTAAAAAAATGATTGCAACCATGTGACAGCTTGCAGACGCAGCCATCAAATGCATCTTCTAGGGTGTCTGACGCATACAAAATATACATTATACATTTTCCTATGTATGGAAACTTATGGCCCACCCTGTATTTAAGAACATTGTACATCTCTGAAATGCAAGAATTTCTTAGAAATATCAGAAATCCATAGAAATATGAGAAAGTAGTTATTCAGTGTGAATTCAGGTCATTTCTGGATATGTATTGTGTGTTAGGGTTCAACGTGGCAAAGAGGGCTGGTATCTCCAAGCAGGACTTTTGCTCCGAGTTTCTGTAAACTTAGTTCTATCTAATCCTGACTTTTGTTAGAATGGATCACTTTTGACTGGGTTACGTCACCATGGCAACTCCTAACCCGCTCCAGAGCAGGTTAAGTTCAGAGTTATTGCTCATTTGCTTTATAGCTTACAGCAGAATAGTCTGAAAGATGTCTGTTTTCAGTGGAGGAACACAAAAATCACATGAAAAAAGGCAACATTAGAAACCTAGTGGTGTCAGGAAAAGTGTTGCTTTGTTATTTTATATTTTATATGTTTATATGTTATCTTCATATTTCCATAGTTTAATTTCTCGTAAGCCTGCTCACCTCTCCACGTTTCTTGTGAATGGAAGCTTGTTGTAAACGTTAGGGTTTCATGTGCACAAGAATGAATCACAAAGCTGGAAGTTCTCAGCATCGTAAAAGGCTTTGCCGTGTTTTGTTGGGGTTTATGGAGCTAAAACTTTGCCCAGATGTTGAAGAAGGTGATCGTGCTTTGGGAGTTTATCACACTGACCATGTCTGTTTCCTTTTTTTCTCTCTTTCTCTCCCATTCGCTGTCTATATATCTTCCTTTGTCTTTTTCTCCTTTGTCTCACACTTTCTATCTCTATAACGACCTCTTATCTGTTTCTTTCTCTCTGTATCTGTCTCTTTTTTTCCCCTCTCCCTTATCTTGTCTCTTTCTCTTTCCTTTTCATTCTCTCTCTATCTTTTTCTCTCTATATATCTATCTCTATTTTCTCTTATTCTTTCTTTTTCTCTGTCTTGCTATGTCTCTCTTTCTCTCTCCTTTCTCTCACTCTCTCTCTAACTCTATATCTCTCCACATATTTCCTCTTTTTCTGTTTTCTCTCCCTCTCTCTCTCTCTTTCTCTGTCTCTCTGTGTCTCTCTCTCTCTCTCTCTCTCTTCCTTTCTCTGTCTCTCTCTGTCTCTCTTTCTCTCTCTCTCTCTCTCTTCCTTTCTCTGTCTCTTTCTCTCTCTCTCTCTCTCTCTCTCCCTCTCTCTCTCTTCCTTTCTCTGTCTCTCTCTCTCTCTCTCTCTCTCTCTCTTTCTTTCTCTCTCTCTCTCTCTCTCTCTCTCTCTTTCTCTCTCTCTCTCTGTCTTTCTCTCTCAGCCCTTTCCCGTTTCCTCCAGGATCCTGAGCCTCAGGTTGTTCCTGTTAGTGGTTCTGCCCGGTATGAGTGCCGTGTTGAAGGCCTGCCCGTCCCCATCATTGCGTGGGAGAAGGACCAGTTGCCACTGCCTGTACCTGCAGAACCGGAAGATGCACCAAGGTGGGTTGCCTCGTCCTCAGTGCCCCATTAACCGACCGTCATTACAAGAAAATATGCTTCACTGTGTGTGTTTGAGGTCTTTCCGGACTTGATTATTTTGGATCTGTTTTAAGAAGCCTGCTGTAAACATCAGTACATATGCTGTGGCTTATTAAAATCACACATGCATTAATAGCAGTAGCGATCATTTTCTTTACTGTGAAAGATTGGTGTTGGGAAGTCACTGTTTGGTGTTGTCTAGTAGCCCATTTTTTTCAACATATTACTCCTCAATCGCTTATGCATTCAACAGGGAAGCGTTAGACTAATAAGACTTAAAATATTTACCGGTAAACCAGAATTGCCTTCTGTACGCATTTCTGACTTTGGCTAACTAGCCCATTTAATTTCTTGAATACATGTTATTAAAATGTTTAATAGTCAGCAGTCACACTACTATTCCTTTAATAGCCAAAATAGGTGCTGCTTCTCGTGAGCGTTTGTGCTGAATTTCGGAACGGCTCCAACATCCGTTATTATCTAGTGCAGTACGCTTGTATTAAACTTTGTGATCGGTTACACTGGGGCAGAGTATTGATCAGTTAAAAAATGGCTGAGCGACGGAGAGATAGTCTGTGACGTACCGTGTACGGATGCCGAGGACGGAGAAAAAGGGGAAAAAACAAAAACAGAGCAAAAAGTCAGGAATAATGCAGAGTAAAATCAGTTAAAAGGCAGACGGGAGGCTCTCTTTGAGAAGCTGAGGTGAAGATTTGAACTGCACTTGACACTTTTGTTTAATGTCATCCGAACCCAACTGAATGTGAGCAGACTGATGCATCAGAGTTCAGCCGTATATTTCAAGCCTATAATTTTGTGCTAAAGTGCATCTGTCTGCACTTTCAGCCAAATGGAGTCTGTGAACTATTCAAATCTGTGAACTCTATTCAGGTGTCCAAGGTGATCTGCTCTGATACATGTATTACTCACTCTTGAGCCATGGAGAAGACAAAATGAATGCAGTGGTTAATGGACAAGAGTGTGTTGGCTCAGAACTTGACTTTGGACATGGAAGAAAAGCTGAGCCTTTAGTATCCATGACTATTCTCATGCAACGCTAAACGACACGAGGTGTGTTGGACCCGTGTTGAAATACAGAGCTCATCAGGTCTATAGATCACTGCGTGAAAGCAGTTTTTGTTCCCTCTCCCTCTTTCTCTCTCTCTCCATCTGAAGTTGAACCTTTTCTCTGCATTCTCAAGGCCTCTCTCTATGTCTGTATATCTCTTAAATAAATACCCAAGCCCACACAAAGGCCCAAGGAGTCCATTTTTTAGGGCTCAAAGCATCCAAGGATGAAAGCTATTAAAGAATTCTTTGTTGCCGTTTCCAGGTGGAGATAAAAACATGTCACCAAAGCACCAAAGTTGACAACAGAAACGAGTGATTGATAAAAAAGATGCAATATGAAGACACTGAAGTCTTCAGTATAATGACAAAAATACATTTTTTAGACTCCTAAGCCTTATGGTTTCATTTTACTTTGTTAAAAGTTAGAATGGGATCATTCATAGTTTTCATTTACAAGAAGCCCAGTTTGGCATGTTCTATTCATGCTCCGCCCACAGATGCATTCTTTCGTAAAAACTCTTGCCAGGCTGGACAAGCTCAACCCTGGCGAGATGATGTTTAGCCCTTCAGCGCATGGCGCACCGTCTGACTGCTATTCATTAACGTATCACACTGTGTGTTTTAGAACGATCAGCAACAAACTTTCTGCTACTTTGCAGACTGCTGACGTCTCGATTCGAGTTCAAGGAGATTCAAGATTACAACTGTCATCTTTACGCTAAGAGTTTTCTATTCATACCTTTCCTTCATTTGACAGTTGATTCTTATCTAAATCGCACTAGGCTTGTCACGATAAAAAACAAACACAGGAACTTTTAATAAATAATTTATGTGCTCGGTGGGTGCCTTGCCGGTTTTCTGCACACAACAAAGTTCTGGGCTAATAACTCCCCATGGGCTAGGGGGGCAAACGATGGGTCGTTGGAAAGGTCTCACGGAGATATCCTGGCATGTCAGGTTTGACTTGGCTGGGTACTTGCCCAGCAGAGCGATGCTGCTCATGGGACAGTCACGCCGGTTCTGCGGGGAGAAGAGCTTCAGACCCGTCTATGTTCAATAGGTCTGGGGGAGGTGAGGGTTTGTGTAAACTTTCTTGGCGCTAGGTCGTTCCCCAGCCAAGCTACAGTGCAAAATGCTCTGTGAATTTTAAAAGGTGCGTTCCACTTTTTAAGACTCATTTAAAGGTGTGTGCCACCTTTTCCCTCCTTAGAGAGCCAGGGGTAGAGTCTCCAAAGTGCCAAAGCTACCCCTGGCTTTCCATGGAGGTGAAAAAGTGCCACGCACCTTTAAATGAGTCCTGAGTCAGCGGTCATGTAAACATTGGGTCCTCCAGGTAGCTGGGGGAGGGGCTGCCCGCTGCAATGTCTGTGAAAAATTGTTGCCGGCGATTTCTGTGACCTGGCAGATGCAAAACTGGCATTTAAGTATCAATATCAGTTGATTGATTTCGAACTCCATACTAAAATTAAGTGGCAATTAGTATCTGAGAATCGATTTTTTGACATTACTCAGTGTAAGTTTAGCTCTGAGTTATATGCTATAAAATAAAGTTTAATAAGATTTCACCATGTTATATAAAGCATGTCTGTGCTCACAAGGCAAGGATGAATGCGTTTGTAGATGGAGCATGGATAGGTCAACACCTACGTGTGTTGTTTGTGCTTTTTGCTTTTTGTAATATTGTACTGTCCTGATTCAACCCCTTCTGCCTGAATCCTATAGCGGCGAACCAATGAGTCATGCAGCCTTCTCTCAGCAGACACACACATAAACACTGTGCCTTAGACACCGTGGCCTTTCAGACTATGTTTTCCTCTGACAGCGATCTGTCTGCTGGATTAATAGCCTATAATGCAATTCCTGAAAGGTCTGTGGGGAGGCGGGGTTGAGGGAAAGCCCAAGGTCTCCGAGGGTTTTTGTGGTGGATCGTCGGATGGACTGGTGGTCGGAGCGGAGGACCAGAAGTGCAACCTGAGCTTTCTCCCAGGGCTGCAATGATGCCACAAGAGAGGAGAGGAGGAAAAGATTGAGATAAATATTGACAGACAAAGGGCCGTTCAGCCATCAGCTTTTACACAGCTGTGCAAACTGAGCTACAGTTAAAACGTCGCGTTTCACCATGCAGATGGAGTTTCATCCTGTTGTACACACGTGGGTGAACCTCAAAGCATAACAGATCCACCCCAGGGTGTTTTCTAACTGAAATTCTATTGCTTTTTTATCCAAGCATGGTTTTGGTGATTGTGGCCAAAAAAAAAAATTATCATTTCATCAGACTGGAGCACTTGAAGTGACCATTTGCATACGTGAACACAGTGTGAAGAGTGTGAAATGATTTCTCTGTGCTTTAACCACCAGCGGCCAAAAGGATTCCAAAATGCTTTAGATTATCTAACTGTTATGCTGCTTATTTCAGATGTTGACTTTTGTGCTTAGTACTCAGTTAGCGTTACGTTCTCATGGTCTTTCCATGTAGATGTTTGTGCAACAGCACAGTACAGCTATTCAAATTATTCTGTTGCAGCCAAACCTTCCTGTATGTCTTTGGCAGTGATGTGGAGGTTTTATGTGACCAGTCCTCAGAGACAGTGAAAATTACAAGCAGGAAGATAACAGGAGGATGTGTCTAGATCTCTTTTATAGTTATCTCTTTGAAATGTCAATTATTTCCACTTCAGATTAGCAGCTATACAGCCGAGTGATCCGACACCCTTAGATAATCACGTAATTTATACACCTGACCTGGTTTAAAGCCTAATGAGTCAAATAAGCTTCGAGAGACTTTTATTTGATATATTTCCAGTGTTTTGTGACATTGAACTTCGAAATACGAACAAAAAGTGTGTATATATATAAAAACATAACAAAGACAAGTTAAAAATGGGCAGAATTCAGACTTGGAATAACAATACATCTTTGTTAAAAAGCCATTGTTGGAATTACATTACACTGCACATATTTTCATTGAGACTTGAATATTTTGGGCTCTATGTTTAAGACTGTTATCTGTTTGGAATGTCAATCTTCTTCCCAGATTAAGGTACTTGATCAATGTGATGAAGTTATGCTCTAATATATCTTGATACATTTCTCATTCAGATAAGATTAGATAAGATAAGAAACCTAGTCCTACTGGTGGGAAATTTATATTTCAGAAAGTGGACTGTACAAAAATATAAATATGGACATTTGTGTTTGTGTGTGTGTGTGTGTGTGTGTGTGTGTGTGTGTGTGTGTGGATATAGATACACATACACACAAACACACACACACACCAGTTGTATGGTTTAATTCACCTGTCTATAATGTCCTAGTCCC
>JBBPDH010228501.1:0-12388 GCA_037974565.1 Clupeocharax schoutedeni | reverse complement strand
CTGAACTGGACCAAACTGAGCTGGTACCAGTCAGTGGAGAACCCCTTTTAGATATATGGAAATGAAATGCGCCCACAGTAGAGACAAGTTGCGTCATCACTTTTTCGGTCAAGTTAAAAAAAATATTTCGGCCAATACCGAAAATGCAATTTTTGCCATTTTTGGCCAAAAATTTTTGGTGGCCGAATATTCGGGACATATTGTATTCTAGCAGCAGAGCCGTTAAGTGTATAAAAATGCAAAGACATGCAACGATTGAGGTTGACAGCAATGAGTAATTTAGCAAAAGTAAGTAGCTTCAACATTCATTCATTCATTTTCTGTAATTGTGTAATCCTGATTAGGGTCGTGGGTACCCAAAACCTATCCTGGGGTCTACTGGTGTGAGTCAAGGACTCACCCACTGCAGGGCGCAGATACACACACCATTTACTTACACACACACACTTACGGCCCATTCATCTGACGTGCAAGTCTTTGGACTGTGGGGGAAACCAGAGATCATGGAAGAAACCCACGGCATCACAAGGAGAACATGCAAACTCCAAACACACAAGGCCAGGACCCAGAGTTAAAGTGGAGATGTGAGGCAACAATGTTACCCACAGTGCCCCTGTGGGGCTCATTGGTGAAACACTTTAAAATAATAAATGTACAGTATATAAATAAATACTTGGCATTTGCAGTGGCGGTTGAGAATTAAATTTTCTTTGTTTTATGTCTGAACAGTTTAGTGTGTGTATGCCATGTGCACTATTTTCTCCAATGGCAACAACCTTAAAATCATGGACCTCACAAGCATCTGATGGAGCTGAATATAAATCTACACACACTTAACATACACAGTATGCCTACATACCTCCAGCTACTATTTTTTGGTCATGAACTAAATTCTCAAAATATCAGGCTGCCTAAGAGCCTAAACTTTTTCTAGGCTACATTAAGACAATTGCCAGTAATGCAGTAGAAAACCCACAGGACCATACATAAAATATTGCTCAGACTCCTACAGAAATGTATTCGTACCAATTTCCAGTCCCACTAAAACGTTTCTGATGTTTAAATGTGTCTCGTGTGTGCACCTTTATTTATAAAATGCTGCTAGGGTAATAGGCAAGATGTTCTAAGCCCAGAAGAGGTATTTCAGTGCAGTGCAGTGCTTCAAAAAAGCATAGCTTAAACTAACTTTTCAAAGTACAATAAAGTACAACAAGAAGCATAACTTTATAGAAATGCCTTTTCTGTTGCGCAGTCTAGCAAATTCGTTTTGATTAAAAAGGTGTGTATTAAGAGATCAATAAAGAACATTAATATACATGCCAACGATCTGTAATGGCTGTTTGAGCTGTCATAAAACTTTTCTAAAGAATGTGTCAGTTGATATTTCTCTAAAGAAGCATTTTTGTAAGTGATTTATGCAAATGTAGAACTCCTTTTAAATGTTAAAGAAGGGAAAATGTTACCTAGAACCACTCATTCTAGCCCATATGCATTTGAGTAACTTTGAGAGTGAAATTGGACAATTACTTGCTCATTTGTTGCTGAATCATTAGTTCCATCTGGAGATTGTTATCATCTCTCATTACACAAGCAGGCCATCATGAGGTTGAAAATTGTGAATAAATAACACACATTACCAAAGCATTGGGTGTGTCAGGAACAACTGTTTGATACGTTCTCTAGAAGCTTAGGAACCGGTCACAAGTATAAAGACAGAGAGAAAAATCTCAAATTGCACATAAAGTTGAGGGATCTTGACTTACTGAAATAGTCACCTGTCCTAAGGCCATCACTGTTAATTTGGCTCTGTCCATATACTTCCATGCTCCACCCACAAGTGCATTCATTGTATCTAAGTGTTGTGTGATTAGTCATGCTGTGTAGAACTGTGGGGGGAAATCGTATTCATCCTAATGAGAAACAATAACATATATTTTTTCCAAATACAGGCATTTAAAATGCTAAAAACATTACACTTTTATAAATGTGAAATGTTACAATGAAACTTGTGTCATTTATATAATGTAATCAAGCCTAATGTTAGAAGCAAATTCATTTTGTCACATGTTTTTTGATTAACTACAACAGCACTGTTTGGCTTTATAACATAGTATTTTATACCAATGCAAAATGCAAACTCCAGACTGAACTCAGGCAGAATGCCATTTTGCCAGTATCCTGGAAAATAATATTTTAGCCTAAGACAATTAACATGGTCTTAATCCAATATTTTTTTGCCATGCTCTTGTGTGTGGCTTTTATACATGGAATGTGTGATAAACTAGCAGGTGTTAGGAATGAGTCACAGGGAGTCACAATGAGTTTTTCCTCATTAACAGGACAACACTTGAAAAGGCCTGCCGCAACATGGCTGAGGGGCTATTTTTAAATGTCTGGGTCACGCTGTGTCCTAGGCAACCATGTTGAACCAAGGAAATCCTTCAGCATGGTACCTACTGATAGCACCAACTGGCAAACTAGTCTAGCACACAGGCATAGGCATAAACACATACAAATATATTACAGTTGGATCCATTCAGTGAGACTGCAAGCTCCCTTAGAATTATTTCTTCAAAAGGCCTGGATACACTTGCGGATTTCTTTTTGTAGAGATGTTATATATTAAAAACTTTCATAATAATGTTTTTTATGTCTTCTCCTTTTCTTAAAACCTCCAGTGATTCTGTGCTATTACTGCTAGCCATGTCCACACAATTAAAGGATTCATACAGGACAAAAGGATATGGCTGTTCACAGAAAGCCTGTGGGTCACCAGACAAAGCAGTGTATTGTTGAACATTAATCATTTCTGTTCATCTCTTGAATTCTTTCTGATGACGAAATGTAGTTTTAAGATTAAATAGAGACTTACACAGAGTTTGACTGACCTGCCCACATTCTGTCCACAAACATATACTTTTGCATTAACTGAATCAGCTTTACCAAGCGTGCACAAATTCCATTCAGTCTAATAAGAGACTAAAGTATCTTGGCAAAATGCCTACATCAAGAGAGCAGGAATAATTTCAGATATTATTTATCTGTATAAGTACAGTACTGTGCAAAAGTCTTAGTTACCTATGGAAATTGTTTAAAGACATTTTTTCAGTCTTTCTGCTACTAAAGTTAACATCCCAAAACATATTGCAAATAAACATTAAAGTAGTAAAAAGATTTGTTTTGTTTGTAAAAAAAAAAGTAGCTGAAATTGTGTGAGCTGGTGAGGAGAATACAGGTTCGGTTCCAGATTTCTCCTCGGTTCCTCCAGGAGAGGAGGAACTTTTTTGAAATTCCAACAACAGCTCCTGATTGAATTGACTGAAGAACTAATCGAGTTAAACCAGGTTTCTGATGGAAACTACAAGTAATACTGGCCTTCCACATACTGTACACACAGTCATTATTTACTGTGTAATGTTATTGGCATTCATTTCATTTAGGTTTATTTAGTATATGTAGTAATATTCATGTGAAAAAAGAGAACGCATTGATCATATGAAAGGTTTTAAAATATGGTTTTTGTAGGTGCCTGTATGTGACAGCAGATAGTGGCAAATTTGTTGTTGCTATTGTTTTCTACTTGCTTCGTTTCTATTAACTAGAGCAACATTGTCCAGGTTAGTAGCATAACATTGTATCCAGAAAATGTTGTTGTAACTGTGTAGGCAGAGGATAGGACTTACCTTATGGTAATATATACTGTGAATATACCATATGAAATGTTATAAATATGCTTAGGAGATGGTTTTGCATTTCTTGTATATATTACATGTATTTTCAGAGAGGGATAGATGGGCTACAACTAGTGGTTGTGAGACTCTTATCGGGGGATAAAAAAAATATCGCCGTTAATCTATTCACAAAGTTGGGTTGGGAGCTGGGTCTAAACTACGCAAGCTATGGTGACTTTCACCTTGATATTTTAGCGTGGATGTATACCAAGATGAATTGCACTGTAAGGGGCGAGAACGAGTCTTCCAACCTGTGTGTATACCTACTGTGAAACAGGAACGTCAAAAACTAGGACGGAAAGTCAAGGGGGGTTTAGCCCCCAGGGTTGTAGGAAGGAATTAGCGTGTATAAAGGGATGAAAACATTTCACCAAACCTTTCCTTTCACTTAAGGAAACAAGTAAAGTTAAGCAGTGAACAGATATGGACACTCATAGAATTGTTCTGTTGAACTGAGTACAAACGGCGCTACCAGAGAAATATTACTAAACGGGCTCCAGTTGCTACTCGCTAACAAGCAGCGCCATGTAGCTTCACCTGGGTCCTAATGCCCGCCTGCTACCTACAGTAACTTCAACAGCCAATTCATAGTCTTGTTTCTATTTGCAAAGTGTATCTGTGCTCAGTGATATCTTGTATTAAATGTTTGGATATATCATTTAAAAATAGTAGAATAATGACTATATATTTAGGGGGGCTTGGGATCATTTTGGGGGTGGGGCTTCCGACTTTCAGCAGAATTCAAATGAGTCATTTTAATCTAGATTAAGCTAGATTAATTTCAAAATTACAGTGAGATTAATCTAGATTAAAAAAATCTATGCCTACCACTAACTACAACCTTAATAATTACTTGGCCATATTATTAGACTCAAACAGAGGTTTAGGGTAATGTTAGATCCATGTACATGTTAACCTTTGTGTTCCTTTAATAGCAGAATTTCACATTTTTTTAAATAAATATTATGATTATAAACTCAGAAACGGAGATATTGGCACTGCTCAAACTCTGAAATGTCCCTCCTGATCGCATTCACAGTTTGTGTATACAGGTTTGTGATCGGATGGACAGTGTCCAAGCAGTGGTCGCATTTGCTTATTGGGATGTCACTTAATCTACCAGCTGGCATAGCTGTCTCTCTACTCTCTCAAGCTTTCATTAGTCATCCCAGACATTGCCCTGAGGATTTCTCTAGCTTTTTTTTCTCTTCATTGTTTTCTTATTGACTCTGTTTTTTCTGCATGTAGGACCTCGTAGTTTTAGAGGCTAAACCGCTTGCTATATTTAGCTGCACTCTGTGGTGAAATAAGTTAACAAAGCTGTTTGAACTCAGAGATTGGGAGTTCAAATTTCACTCCTTTCAATTAAGCAGAATCTCTCTTCTTGATTTTACAGGAAATGTTTTTGCACCCCCTTTGTTTCCCATGTTTTTGCATTTATGCCCACCTGTGAAACTAAAACAACCAGCTAACATCACCCTAGCAATCATCTGCACAGCAATAGTAACCACTTAGTAAAGACCTAGAAAACCATGGCAACACCCTATGTACCATAGATACAAGACCAACCATTGCATACTATAGCAATTGCATGGGAATTGCTTATGCTGTACAATCACACATTGCTTTATCTTGCAAAAATACATCTCCAGTTTAATTTTAGTAATTATGTTTTCTTTATTTTAATTATGCCTGAAAGCATTAATTTCAGCTCATTGCCAAACCCATTAGAATTTATTGACCACAGTTGAACTTAACAAGTGCTAATGTACCTCACTAAATCACTTGAGAAGATAAATGGTTCTCAAACTGGGCTTCTATTCAACAGTACTCAAGTCAATCACCCAGACTTTTCTTAGATGTATTCAGCCAAGAGTGGGACTGAACGAATCACCTTCTAGTCACAAGGCAGCCAGGTAACAGGAGCTACCATCCAGTGTTTCTGAGTTCTGCAACTGAAACAGAATACACAGCTCATTCAAAACAAATAAAGAAATAAATCAACAACGCAGCAACAAACACTTTATATCTAAGCAAAGTCTGGGTAAATCTGAAATGTGACAGGCTGAATTAACATTCTGCACTGATCTTTTAGAATCGGTATCTATAGTGATGATGATGGCACCAGAAATGTTCATTATTTGAGGTTCATACAGGGGATTGGACAAGACATGCTTCTGTGGTTGTCACGCACACCAAGTCACATGCAGTCAAAGGGCACCGGAAATGACTGCACGTCAGGTATAAAAGGTGGACGTAGGTGTTAGAAACATGCACAGACATTGAAGTTGCAAGCTTCAGTCATACGTGTCCCATAAACCTATCTAGTCCGTACTGTGAGTACTCTGGCTCTTCGGAGAAACCCCCCATTTTTCCCTGTGTGTGCAAGTGAGAATGCGGGCTCGTTTGGTGCGAGCCTCAACTCTGTAAAGGAGGGTTCTTAGATCAAAACGCGTGATAAACCCACTCTCTCCTGCCAGTCACGCTTGGGCTCTTATGCCACGCAACAAGGTTGTGTTTTGGTTGTTCAGTCAGTCATTTCTGCCCATCCGTGACAGTGGTGATTAAACAGACCTGCATTTTATATTATTAAAATAGCACCTTGGTTATTAATTGATATGTCTTATTATGTGGCTATCTGACCAAAGTTACTTGGAAACCATGGTTAAAAATCTATCTCTGGTTCCCTAAATATTTTGCTGGGGTTCATCTTGTGTGTGTGAAGTTTGCATGTTTGTCTCGTGGTGGCGTGGGTTTCCTCCAGGGTCTCCGTTTCCCCAACAGTCCAAAGACATGCGTGTCAGGTGAACTCGGGATTCTAAACTGACCGTTCTAAATTGATCATCATTCTTTCTTAAAGGGTTTGGCTTCTATTTTTGCTTTACAGAGTTAATCACTACATAATCACTACATACTAAATAAAATGGCAATGACTAGTTAATGTAAGGTTGTCAAAGAAAAGAAAAAACACTCAACAAATGACAAATCAGCCCTCCCAACAGTGAAGGTCTGTCAGAGTTTACACAGCTAGTGAGACACTTTAAAAGCATTTTAAAGTTCATTTTCATCATCAATTTACAGCAACTGCAACATGCCAATGAAATATACTACAGTATTTTGTCTAAATCAGATTTTTAATAATTTCAGACAATCTGTTCATTGATTTTATAATGTACATAATCTTAGCTAAGTATAAATGTATGTACTGCAATCAATTTGTTGCTACTTTGAATGAGGGATAACTTGGAATTAGGGATATAAAAGGTATTTGAGGTAGTTTAACCATTTTGCTACGCAAATGTCAGAATTTTTAAACTAATCAACCTAAAGATAAACTATTTCAAATTATGTTAATCACACAAAGCATAAAATATATAGTTTGCTTACTGTCAGAACTAAACCTTGTGTGTCTAGTTTTCAAAAGTATTGGGGCCCACCTGTTTTTCAGGGTTTGCATTAGGCCTCTTACTTCAAGGGAAGGGCAGTCTTAATGCTTCAGTATACCAAGACATTTTGAACAACACCATGCTTCCAATTTCTATTCCAGCATGAATATGCCACAGTGCACAAAGCAAGCTCAATAAAGACATGGTTGCATAAGTTTGGGGTGGAAAAATCCTGCCCCCACCCCACCCCAGAGCCCTGACCTCAACCCCATCCACCACCTTTCCATGAACTGGAATGGAGATTACGAGCCAGGCCTTCTTGTTCAGTACCTGATCTCATACATACTCTACAGAATGAACAGGGCACAAATTCCCACTGAAACTCCAAAATCTAGATACAGTAGATTGTTTAACTATATCCATGTATTATTGCAACCATGCCTGCATTTATACATACTCTGCTTGTCTACATTGACTTGGACAGAAACTGTTTCCCACCAGGAAGGTGCTTGGATTTCCCTGGAAAGTGTGCACTTTACCTAAAAAGTGCATACATTTTAGTGTTTGTTGTCTTTTCTGTTGCAACCCCCCCCCCATAAAAATTTGTGGTGCAATGAGAAATAACTAATCAAGCTCTCTCTATATATAATTTTCTGCACTGCAGTGACAACCTATTAGCACGGAAATTGTTGTGGAAAGAAATGATAGCTGTGTTGTGAGTGCGCAAGTATTTCAAATCCATTAAAAAATCTGGCATGATGAAATTATTTATGCCATTTCAACACTGTTATTCCTTTTCTGATGGAGCCAAAATGTCACCAGCAATAATTATAATCGGAAACAATAATCGCATGTTTGCAAATGGCACTTAGTACAAGTATACGCCATCACTTTTTTTATAAATTACTTGAGGGGCTTCTAGATGTATTCTTATAGAATGGCGATAAGTGGATTTCACACAAACAACATTTAGTCATCTCCAGCTTTTCTTTTGTAATTTGCATTTATTAAAAAAATCCACTTTGCCATGTTCTTGCTGTTATGAGGACTGGGTCAATGATGGAATTCACATTATGAAGATTATCTCACTGATGGGATTCACATGATTTAGAACCATGGGTGAAACAATTGCCTTTGTTCATATCATCTGATGCTCAGGCAAGATTTTGGCACGCTATCAACAGAGAATTTTTTTAGGGAACCTGCCACCCACACACACACACTCAAACGCAAACAAAAGGCTCAGATGAGAGCTTTTACTGTGTCTGCACTAAAGCACTGCCATCTGCTGACACTGTGACGAGACCTCTCTTATGATCATTCTATGATTTCCGCATGAAAGCGCACAGAGGTGCAAGTGCCAACTTATTAGAAGTATGCATCGATCCTGACCTAGTAATGTGAAATTATCACTACAGTAAGGAATGACTGACAGTAAGTGGTGGTGGCGTAGTGGGTAGGATATTTGCTTCTAGACCAAGAGGTCATGGGTTCGAATCCTACCTTCAACACACCACCATTGGGTTCTTGACCAAGACCCTTAACCCCAGGTTTCTCCAGGGAGACTGCCCCCTGTAGTTAGGGAATGGAAGTCGCTTTGGATAAAAGCGTCTGAAAAATGCCGTAAATGTAAGCAGTTTACTGACAGTATGGCAGCTGGCTTAGCAGTTACCTCTTGATTTGGAGTTTCACACTATCTCCTTGTTTGGTACTTTCTGTGAAATATATGGCTTTGTTGCTGCTTTAGCCATTGATCTGCTATTGATCCAACCTCCTTTGCACACTGAATTTAAACCTACACACTGTGCCAGCACATAGATTCTGGGCTCATAGCAATAACCAATAACAATCTAACCCCTCGGTGTGGCCGATACTGGCACAAATATCAAATCAGTCAAATTAATTGCTTAAAGGTCCAGTACCTGCCAGTAGGTCCATAGTGTACTACATATATCTAAAACCTTTCATAACTGAATGCAATATCAGCCAGTGTGGGTTTGCTATTGAATAATAAGACTTATTTTGTAAAGCTCATTAACAAAGATGTAACAAGCCTGGAATTTTAAAGGATAAAAACACTCAGGTTCAATCTCTAGCTAAATATAGCTGAATCATATGTGATACAAGTTTTATGTAATTATTTTATTCAAATATTATTTAGCAGCCATCCAGAGCCATTTAAAATGGTAAGTGGATACAGCACTGGGAGTCTAGCCTAAGGAAATAGCATATTATATGTATTACAGATACAAATATGCTATTGCCATAATGATGATTGCTATCCACACTTCATTGCTATTATCCCAGCAAGAGTGACTCCACTACAATGCATATTATTACATTTTCAGTTTGTCAGCAAGTAATGAACAGGTGCTCAATATATTGTGAGATCCTATAAGTATTATACTTCGTTTTGTTTTTATTTTGGAATTTTTGAACAGAAACTATAGTTCGTTAATAGCTGGAAGCTCAGTAAACAACATTTGAAACAACAAATAGAATTGTACTACTTTATGGGCAGCTCTGAAAATGTGGGGCATTTAACATATTGATGGAGAAAGTTGTGCATTCATAAAAAAATAGTATTTAAAACAAGAACATTCAAGAAGCAACTTCATCTTTAGCAAAGAAATCAGCAGTCTGAAACATGAACAAGTATTTCAAGTTAAAAACAAACACATAAATAAATAAGTACCTGTAGCTCCAAACAAACCACTTAGACAATGTACAGTTATTTTTTTCCTTTGCATTCATGACATGCAGCCCATCAGAAGCACTGATAATCTGCCTCGTCAGTGTAATCTTTTTGGACTCCTATCAAGCATCATTCAGGGCTTCAGTCTCCTCTTCTTCCTTCAATCAGGTCAGTGCTCTAAATCCTACTGTCGCTATGCCTGACAGATCACAATATGAGGGGGCAGATTGTACCTGTTGCAAGGCAATCATATTTCACTTTTGACGTAACTGCAGGCAGAGAAGCAATTTGTTTTTCTATTACAGCTGCTATCTGGCATAAAGGTTCAGGTATTTATGTGCAAGAGAAGCTGCACCAGTAGCCTGCAGCGCTGACACATATACATATACCATCCTTACTACATGCGAAAACACACGGACCTGACAGATCATTAAAAGCACCTACTCAACACTGTGTGAGTAATAAGCGTCATTTACTCTGTATATAGATGTAAAATCGATATTTTACATTCTAGCACTGCGGTAGACAACAGTTCAGTGTAAACTGTACAGTACAGTACAGCTCTTTTAGTTTTAGGCATTTTTAAAATCATTTTTGAAATTCGTGTTTTTTTCATTCCATTACTTGGAATGTTACCCCCCATGGGTTTCGGGGGTCTACTGTTTGTGTGTTTGTAGGAAGGAATATGTGGCTTTGAAGTAACCCTATATATTTATATACAATTAACATTTTGCTGACTCATTGTTGCATAAAAGGTTACAGTAAGAAAGTCAGAAAGTAAATACATACAATAATGTACATTTAAGACCTACATCAAAACACATTTTAAAAAACTAATGCACAGCTTTATTTTTCTTTAGGCCTCAAACCACAACATTAGAAGCATGCTTAGACAGCATTAAGCATGATATTTCCCCTAACTATGATAATTTACTATCACTATTCTTAATCACTTCACTATTTGCAACTCACTGTACTCACTGGTATTTTGTGTAGCAAGAATTTTTAAAAAGTAGCATTCTCATCAACCCTAAAATTGAAACAAATCCTAATGTGTGAAAAGAGCATTTTTAAAACTAGCTGCCTGTCTCATTCTGAAGTGGGTTACCACATGCCTACAAGGACTAGTTCTCTGCAGGCTCTCTGCAAACTCCCTGTCTAGTCTTGCAGATATTCAGATTTTGTGGAGGCAATGCATTTTTTAGAGTTATGTTTGATTTAGGTGTTATTGATATTGCTGACTGGTGATTGGCTCCTGGATTAGCTACAGCATGAAAAGGCAACACTGACATTGCTATGGTACTTTGTCCAGGCATTAATTTTTAAATCAGGTCTTGGTAATTATATGATTAATTAGAATGAAATAAATTCATATTTAAATGACTTCTTTCTGCTCTAAAAGGGAAAAATTGATACCAGCTCGGTAATGCTTGAATCTATAATAGAGGAGAAAATTCAGGGCTTTCATGCAGAGCACAGAGGGATATGTGGGCTTAAATTCACCCAATTATTCAATTTCATCAGCCACTGGCGACTGTGGAACAAAAGAGTGCACACTGTTCTGTCTATTTTAGGTGGATATTAGTTAATTTACTGAAAAGCTGTTCCAGCCGAAGATCTCAGGAAAGAATGTATAATTCAACTGCTTATGCATCCAATTCTTACTTTTTAATATGGGAACATCTGTCATGTCATAATGTGGAATCTATGAGAATGGCTCTCATAACTGAACGCTGAAACTCTCACAGTACATTAAATCCAGAGACTCTGTAATAGAACCAAATAAAAGAAGAAAGAAGTCTGCTGTGCTAAATTAGTGCTGTAAGTAGGCGGAGGACTCATTGGGCAGGAATTAAATGTGACCAGGTGACGGTGAAGGTGACACTAACTAAATGAATAAAAGAAGATAAGGCAGAAGAACGTGACTCAGCTAAATGTTTTCATGATCACTCAAAGACATTTTTGCAAAAGGTATGCATCAAAAAAGCTTCATTATTCATGCCTGGGTTTGCTTAGGAAACAACAAAGCAAAAATGTGTCTTTTGTATGTTTTTGCTGATTTTTGTATGTTTTTGCTGATTTTTGTATGTTTTTGCTGAATTATTTTTGGAATATTTACAGTAACTCAAACTCATGTGAATAACAGGGCCATTTATTGGTGCCTCTCTTAAGGATGATAAAAAATGGGAATAATACAGTTGATTTGGAGTAAAAATAAATAAATAAATAAATAAAATCATATATACAGTAAATAGAGTTTAAGAATAAAAATAACAAATGTAAATTAGTGCAAACAAAAAGTAGAAATCAATTTTATTGATGTTAAATGCAGGTGCAAAGACATATCCGAATGTAGACAGTTCATAAAACTATTTGATCTGTAACAAATACAGTAAGGAAAACCACATCGGTTTAAGCCACATTCAAAATATCAAAAAAACTTTTTTATTTTCTGTTGGCTTAATTAACTAATACCACTACATTTACATTTACATTTAGATTTACGGCATTTAGCTGACGCTCTTATCCAGAGCGACGTACATCAGTGCTTAAGAATTCCTCGACTGTTTCTTACC
>JBBPDH010228452.1:0-12390 GCA_037974565.1 Clupeocharax schoutedeni | reverse complement strand
TCCCAGATAGGACTTTTTAGGCTAAGATAGGAGCTCTCTGAGAGAATTCTAAGAAGCTTTGTGAATACGGGCCCTGGTCTAGAATTAGAGCATGTAAATAGCCCAACTCAATAAAACAACCAACAAAGCAGTTACTATCCCCTCAGGAGAAATCTCACGCATGCCGTTATGGATTTTGTGCCGTCAGCGTTTTGTTGGTGTTCTGTTGCGCAGAACAAAAATAGTCTCCTCTATCAATAATGATAAATGGCTTCAGAATTACATATAGCGTGGGTCAGTGAATCAATAGGCCTTCCTTATCCACACATAGCTCCACTCCAAAGCAATAAGTGATAAATGGATTTTACCGGGGCTTATTTTTGTTTAATTGTGCCACATCCTGAGCCTGGCAGTGTAATCATCCCTCTGCTGTCCCTGTTTTCCAACCACACACACACACACACACACACACACACAAAGTTTCTCTCAGTGGTAGCTGTCAGTCTTCTTCCAGAAGTTGAATCGAGTCTCAGTGTGGGAATTAGTTTGATCTGCTCTGTGTGTATTTCACCCCCTGCATTCTACTTTGTGCTAGTTTACAGTTGTTAGATTAAACTCTGAATTTCACATCTTGAGTGTGGGTTCAAGGTGATGTCCAGGTTATTTTGGGCACGAACACCTTTTACCCCTTAGAGACGACGAGCCAAGTACTTTCTGTTTTGGATTTCAAGTCAATCAGTTGTTGATTCAGAACCAGGGCCCGTCGTGTCTTAGCATTTCACATGAGAGAGAGAGAGAAACCATTCTATTGTCACCATTCATTATATTATTGAGTAATCTAGCATTTATTTTTATGCTTAATCAACCATTTTTATTTCATTAGATTTACCAAAAACATGAGCTCTTTCATGAAAAGATGTTGTTGTCGGTTTCCTCCCTTTCAGTGAAGCAATGTAAGAGTTTCTCATTGTTGTCATGTTGGCTCAGGAAAGAAGGACACAGTTAATCAGAAATAGTCGCTTACGAGCAATGGACGTGGCAAAACAAAAACTAGAAGACTCTCTGAGTCATGATGAAGGGACCTGTTGAGCTTAGAAAATGATTCATGATTTGCTTCTTTCCAGGAGCCACAAGGAGCACAATGGTCAGAGTTTCTTCCGCATCCAGTCTACAGGCACTTCACACTAGGGTACATGACACACCTCAGTTCTTGTTCAGCCAGTGTATCAGAGCACCCCATAACATGACCCAAAGGCAAAGGAGAGTGTGCCCGACAGCTGGAGCTTTTAAAGCAAGAACATGAACACATGAACCAATCCCAAAGCACAAACAATAATCACTGAATTAACAAACAGGACGGGGCACCTGGAAACACGAAGGAGCTAAAGCAGGTAATCAGTGGGGACAACATGAGGGCTGACGGGAGGCAGGTGTGTTGACGAGCATGTACCTCGCATGCTGGGATATACCATGACAGAGGCGGGGGGAGTGACAGGGAATCCTGTTTTGGTGAGCTAGACCGCTCGGGACGTGGCAGAGGTGGCATAGCTGTGACAGTTGTGGAGAATCTTAAGCCACGCCCACTTTGTAATATAACAAGACACTGGCAAAAGGATTGTTTGTGAAATGGTACTTTTTAAAAACATTATCTTCAATGTTATTTGGATAATTATGAAGGTGGGTTAAATGAAGAGATAATAGAACAATTGCTAAACATCTGCATCTGATCTAATTCTGCTTTCTCAGAGTGTTTGTAAATTAATGTTTTTGGGGTTTTTTTTGCCATTTCGGTCGTTCAGAATGTTTACCTGCAGACTTCCAGCATAATCCAAAAATGCCAAACTCCCTGAAACACAGCTAGTCCAATCTGCCAACCCATGAGACTGCTAGAGTATTAAAGCTCCAGTTGAGAGCTTCAATAACTGCAATAACTGAGGCTTTTGAACCGCACCCGCTGAAACTTACAACATATATACGTTTATTATACTCTGTTAATAAACTGGCAGGGAGTCCAGAGGAGACGGAGCCTCTTCCAGGCTGAGTCCTGATTGAGGCCATGAATATTTAATGTTTTATGTATATTTATGAATCAGACATTTATGTATTGTTGTGAGTCATTTTCCTGAAACTGAGACTGTGACAGGTCAGCCTGCACAACACACACTAAATGTGAGAAGATATAATGCAGTATACTGTATTTATTTTTTGGAATATGTTGACAACATATTGCAGCATAGTCCAATTTAATGCACTGTTTGGAGTGCAGAGGCGCTCGTTGCAACAATACTGGCACTAATGTAGGCAGGATTGGGTAAAAATGGTACGGATATTACAGAAATGTCTAAAGATACATACCAGTGTGTTAACTGGAATAAAGGGTCTCTAGCAGGGGCTTATCCAGGGTGGGAAGAACAGGAGCTCTGGGCTCAGTAAACATCTAATGGCCCAGGCTGTGATTATTGGTGCCCAAGCTTATACATGGATCCAGTTTAACCCTTCAAACTCAGATTGTAATAGTAAAATATGATTTCAAGAAATGAACATGTTCTAAAACAGTCTAAAACTGGTGTGTACTCTCCTTTACACTCACTGTTTGCTGCACTTTCACTCGGCATGCCGCCGCTCTTCGCTTCTGGGCAGAGACTATCCTGAAAGTTCTCGTGGGTTCAGAGATCTTGTATTTTTTCCCACTTGCTTCTAAAACTTAAAATACAAGAAATAATGGACATTTGCTTGTGACACAGTATTTAAACTCCAGTAGTGGTGATTAGTATTACATGTTTTTTAAGATTGCAGTACCTCTGGTTCTGTGTGACATTAGAACACCAAACAAAGCTCGGCATGACATTTGACACCTTGAGCATCAACACAAACCAGGGCCAGCTGGTAGCAGGCATTCACCCTGCCATCAGGAAGTGGGTTCAATTCCCAAGACCGCTAGGCACCTCTGAGGTATCCTGAGAATCCTGAGATACCACCCCCACAAACTGCTCCCCGGGCGCTGTGTTCGTAGCTGCCCCCTGCTTCACTTGGTGAATGGGTTAAATGCAGAGGAAGAATTTCGTGCTGTTCACACTGTGTGCTGTGGTGTGTTTTCACTTCACTTTATATAATGAGCTGTTGTGTCATATGATGACAATTGACCATTTATTGCACTGCTGCTTGTGTTCGAAGGGTCAAGCCTTTTAGCAGATAGAGGTCAAAATGACTTTACCTAGAAAGTCTTTCTACTGCAATTACTGTATTTTTTTATCGAAGTGCACCAGAGTGATTCATTTTCACATTAAAATAAAGACTCTGAGTTAATGGGGCTGCTTTCTGAACATATCTGAATATGCAGTTTTTTATAATTAGCTTGGAGTTTTTGATACAGCAGACTTAACGCTGTATGAAATCAGCTATAAAGGAACAGTAGTGTGGCTCAGGAGTTAACAAGCTAATTATGGAGCTTTTTGAATTTGAAAAAAGCTCTTTGATTTGACTTTGTTTGGCCCAGAATAAGAACCATGGACCCATTGTGCCCTAAAAAGGAATCCTAGAATCACCACTGACGCCTCGCAGCGACTGAGGATTTTTAACTGAAAGTTTTGTTTTTATCTTAATGTGCACTAATCTATACTATAATAAATAATTATAGTCACCCGCATTTGTGAGACAGTTTGAACTGATCCTTACTTTTATACAGTAATTGTTTAAGACCATTTTCCTCAGTGTGTGATAAAAGTGTCTTTCTGCAAGCAGCTCTTAATATTAGAATAAATGCAAACAAACAGGATTGTATCAAGATTAGTTAGTTTGTAGCTGATACTGTGTGAGCTGGTGAGGAGAACACAGGTTCGGTTCCAGGTTCCTCCTCGTTCTTCCAGCCGTTGTTTGGATTTGTGAAACTCCATCAGCAGCTCCTGATTTAACTTAATGTAGGACTGATGGAGTCAAACCAGATTTCTGATAGAAAGTAATTCTAGAAACATTCTTTTTATTTAGTAATATTATCACTGCTCACCTAAACAGTTTCCACAGTTGCCTAAGACTTCTGCACAGTACTGTAAATTACACCAGTGGTTTTACCTGAGTTAAGTGTGTCGGGAGCACAAAGAAGCAGGACCAGGGTTGGGAACCACTGCCTTTTATTCTGCTAAATATGTTATTGAAGATATTTTTAATACACTGTCTAAGCACCACATCATATTCAAAGTTGCATAGTGATGGATATGGGGCAGATATTGGGAGACTGTGTTTTGTCAAAGAGAGAAAAAGGCAACTATGATCATTTCAACATTTCTGATCTCTTTCTCTACTGAAGTTTGTGTGTTTGTGTGTGGGGGGGGTGCTAGAATGTATGTGTGAGTGATAACAGAAGCGAAAGTGAAATGAAAAAAAAATGTAACATGTAAAGAGCAGCAGCATAATGGCGTCCTCAGGGCGATACCTTCTCATGTTTGAGAGAGTGAGGAGATGTGGCTGAGCTAGATCATCCCAGAGTGGAGCGAGGGTTCACGAGGAAGAGAGACAGGGTGCAGAAAAGAGCAATAGAGGGGGGGGGGGGCATTAGTTGGTGAGAAACCGTAATAAATGCTCTCTTTCTCATCGCCTCCTGTCTCTCGCTGTCTCTTTTCCTCCCTGCTTTGAAAGCCAGCTGTTTTCCCTCACGCTGATCTCAGTCTGTTTGTCTGACACATTATACCACGTCCTCGATCCCTGTGTGCGCCACTATGTGGTCTCTGTTTCTCTGCAGCGTTTGTTTGCCCCCTTTACCCCGTCCAACAGTGGTCAGGACCCCCACAGGACCACCACTCAGCAGGTATTGTTCAGGTGATGGATCATTCTCAGGGCTACAGTGACACTGATGTGCCCAAAACAGAATTCTGTGGACAGAAAGGGTCCGCTGATGAAGAACCAGAGGATGAGCACAAACTTCTACATGTACAAGGTGGACCAGCAGGGTGGTTGTGTCTAATAAAGTGGGCAGCAACAGTGCCATGTCTGATCCTCTTACGCCTCCTGTGATCCTAGGCCTGTCATAATAATTTAATTGTTCTTATTTGATTCCTCATTTTGTAGCAAACCCTTGAAATGTATCTTGTGTGCACTTTTGACTTCCCAGTTTAATTCTATACTGTTGTATTTTTGTGCTAACAATGAAAAACAATTGGCCTCTTTCCAAGTCCATCTGTTGTCATGGCAACATTTCAACCTATCCACTTTTGGCCCCGCCATCGAGCAGCTCGAGTGTGGCTCAGGTCTCTTTATTTATAGTGAAAAACAGTTGTTGGCGGTATGGCATGCTTCCTTTTTCCAGAGGAAAAGAGAGGGAAAAAAAACTGAGACAAAAAGACTAAAACCAGCTCATCATTACGCAAATTGCCTACTTCTAGTTCAGTGTTTATTATTATAGTTGGTTTATATCTGTGTGGTCTGTGTACTTGGTAAAATCTGGAACTATTCCATCTTATCTCAGCATCTCATAGCAATATGAGATATTGTATATAGCTTATACGACAATACAATTTACTTTGACTTCTGATTTAGTTACGTATTAGATAGAACATCACAGGACCTCACTACCTTCACAACCACAGCAGCCGCTGGCACTGAATCATTTACCTGTCTGCCACACAGGTGCCATGCGATCACTGCTCACCTGCTGCTCATTATAAGTGTGTAAACAGGTTTTCTCCTCTCTATTTACAGGGAAACATGTCAGGCTGAGTTCATTATGAAGAAGCCTCTTTTCACTGAAACAGACACTTATATATACACTAACTGTCAAAGGTTTTTGCACACACTGACATTTTATACATTTACAGTTGCTCACTTAGTATTTACTCAGTATTCTTAGTTAATAAATACATGTACAGTTCCTTTATTAACCAGAAAATATCAATTTTTTATTCATCACTCATGACCTGCCGTATGAAAGCCACCTCATATAATTTTAATGTGGCTCAGTAGATATTTAATGAGGTATTAAGTGATGAAACAGTCTAGAAAGTTAATATATGTCAGACCTGCACATTACAGATTCATTATCTTATAAAGGTAACTTGTTTCATAAGATATTGTCATAGTTTCATTTATAGTATACTCAACAACTTTCCAGCGTTTAACAATGAGGCTTATGGAATGAATGGAATAAGTGGGAGCTCTGGTTTCCTCCCACCACCAGAACCATGCCTGCATTGGGGATAGTTCAATTGAGCGCACTAAATTGCCCCTAGGTGTGACTGTGAGCATGAATGATCGTCTGTGTCTGTATGTGGCCCTGCAATGTGCTGGTGACTGTCAAGGGTGTATCCTGCCTTCACCCATTGCACCTCCCCTGATCCCGACCCCAAGTGCAGGACAAAGGGGATGGATGGATGGATGGATGGATGGATGGACGGAAGGAAGGAAGGAAGGAAGGATGGATGGATGGATGAAAGGATGGAAGGATGGAAGGAAAAACATAACCAGTACATAAAGCTGTATTTACAATGTGCATTCTGTCTCTCTCCCTCTCTATCTCTCTCTTAGGAGAGGAAGCTCTGCGCTCACCCTTTCCTGGAGATCTACAGGGGTCGGCTGATCCACTATATGAGTCCACTGGCCCGGCAGGGGGATTTCTATGTGCCTGAGGTCCGAGAGGCTCCGAAGAGACCGCAGGAAGGGGAGGAGTCAGAGGAGGACAGGAGGACTGACATCACAGGTAACGTCTCTCCTTTCTGATTGATCTGTTGGGTAAAAATGTGAGTTTCAGGGCGTTGACAGAGTTAAAACAAAAAAAATGGCTCGATTTCAGTCTCCTGGTCCTTCTGTTGTCTTTCATTCCTACCCAAAAAGTGCAAATGTCTAAGTCAACTATGCAATTTTTAAAAAATGTCCTCTGTGTGTGTTAAAGCGTGTCTTTCTTCCAGCAAAGTTTAGAATAAATGCAAACAGACAAGAAAAACATCAAGAATAGTTTTGTTTGTAAAAAAAAGTAGTTGATATTTTGTGAGCTGTTGAGGAGGCTTTTAATGGTTTAATTAAAATATTAACCAAATATTTCTTCATTTTGGTTTTTAAAAAAATAGAAATGCCTGTATGAATGGTGTCAATGTCGTGGAGGAAAAAAGCCTTAATTTACAAGAACAGAAAAAATGTTTTAAACTTATGTGAGTTAATGCAACAATATTTTATTGGCCAATTCAGCGTGACATGTAAAGGAAGGGTGGCTGAAAATGGAAAAATACATGGATACTTGCAGAGGATCCGTGTTATATGACACTCATCTGACTGAAAAATCCTTTTAGATGCTTTGTATCGAGTGATGTTCAAAGAATTGGGGAATTCTGGAATGAATCCAGGGTTGGTTCAAAAGCTTGAAGCATCAAAGTGCAATCTAAAATTTCACCAGCCTGACATTACATTCCTCATATCCCTGCACTGTTCCATCATTCCATCCTGCTGTGAGGCATAACTGTAGGGCCCTTCTGAATAAAATATGAGACCTGTGTCCACTCTAGACAAGTAATGAGAAGATTTTCACTTTATAGTCTAAATCAAACCAATTAAATTACTGTGTGTTAACCTTAATGGATACTGTTCAGTTCATTCATTATGCACAAATACAAAAGATCAGGATTACTGGTGTGAGAGTACCAGTACCTTTTCCTTTGGTGGAAAAGATTTGATCAGTATCAAATCAAAAGGGTTATTCACACTGGTAGAGAACATGCACTCACAAAACTACATTTGAAAACTCAAGCCAAAAATGTGTCAATGATTTGATGCCAAGGTACATTTTTTGGGCATTTCTATTGGTCCATTCATCATAAAGTGTTCATATAGTGTAAAAGGGAGCCGTCTTTGTTTAAATGGTTTAAACACCATTTAATATGATACAGAGAATGAAAGGTGTACACACTGAACATGTAATGGCACTTTTCCATAGAAACCTTACTGAGATGGCAGAGTGCTGTAACCTGCGACACAGTGAAGGAGGACACGGATGCAGAGGAACACAGGCATTTAATCCAGAACGAGATGCAAACAGTCTCTTTGAAAAACACAAGGGTGTAGAGACCTGTAACAGAGAACGGTCCTTTCACTCAGGCACTGAAGGGCTCTCTCTTGCTCCAGACTCGTGACAGAGGGTAACGCTCAGTCTGGGACGTGGAGACGTTGCTCCGTAGCTGAAGTGAACCCGATGCAGTTTACTCTTATCCAGGAGTCACAAGGAACGCAGGGTGTCTGATTCCCCCTGGCTGGTCAAGGCTAGAACAACAGAAAAGAGAGAGCGAGCAATAAAGTCTTCTGGTCGAGAACTGAAAGGGAAAAGAATCCAGAGAGTGAGACTAAGATCCCAACAGAGAGAAGAATAATTGTGAAGATGAGGGTTGTATGAGGGAGGACTGACTACTGGAATGACTGGGTTAAATACAGGAGAGGAAAAGAGGGAAAGTACACAAGAACAAATAGGAATCTAAATTAACAAGACCCTAAACTCTAAGTAATTAGACCTGAAGGGAACACACTTGAACTAACCAGCAAACACCAAGCTACCCAATCAGGAGGGGGCGCGGAGGCTCACTCCGCTTCAGGTGGGTTGCCAGGCACCAAACATAAACATACCAGCACATGGAAGTGGGGCGTTGCAAGTCTCCTCAGCTCCGTAGACTGGTGAGTGAGGCCGCTGTTGGCATGGCGAAGGTGGCACGCTTTGATTTTCCAGTGCATCTCAGTCCGGCAACGGATATTGTGACTCAATTCTCTCCCCACAGTTTATCGCCGGTCCTCGTCCCAAAACCGTGTCCATGGAGTCGAACAGGTGGAAAGGTTTTCTGTCAGAGATGCTTGTTTAAGTTTTTTTTTCTTCTCGCCATTCTTTAGCCTTGCAATGAAAACCTAAACCACACCTTCGCATTTCTTACAGTGTCATGGCTTGTAGCTCCGTGGTTGTTTTTTTGTGCAGACAGTAAAAAGCAATTCATCTTTTCATGTTTCCATTATGACATTTTGACCAATCAGAAAGCAGTGATGCAGTCAGCTCGACTGGGGCCTGCTATCAGTCCCGCCGTTGAGCAGTGCGGTTTCAGCTTGGGGTTGGGACACTTTGTTTGTAATGGAAAAACTGTTGTTCATGTTACGGCACGGTTCCCTGTGCCAGTTGAAAAGCACCACATGAGCAGAAATTAAAGTGAATTTCACTACTTGACTGAGTAGGGTCCTGCAGAGCCAGATCTCTGAAGTTCAGGAATGCAGTGAATAAAGATCCTTTGAGATGTTCAGATTCTAAATCCAGCTCTTCATTATACCTGCTCCAGATAATGAAACACGTCCTAGGTCTGTGAGAGGCAGCAGAGCGAGATAGCGGGTGTTTGTGAGAGTGTTATGCATGTTTTATGAGCACTCATTCTTTTAAATGGAGGTACTATCAGTTACACCACTTTTGGTTCTCAGAAATTGTCTGAATTTTTTGCTTCAACCCAATACATAGGGACTAAGGAGGAACATGGTGGTGTGTTCAGGTGTAAGCACAATGTAAACACAGCTTCCGTGTGTTTTCTTTCTGAACTTTTTTTATGTTTGTATGTACACTACCAGCCAAAGGGCAGCTGGTAGCCTAGTGGTTAAGGCATTCGCCCTGTGACCAGAAAGTCTGGGTTCAACTCCCAAGGCCGCTAGGCACCGCTGAGGTACCCTGAGCAAGGTACCATCCCCACACACTGCTCCTGGGTTAAATGCAGAGGAAAAAATTAATGCTGTTCACACTGTGGTGTGTTCACATATGACAAATGGTCACTTTCAAAGGTTTTTGCACATTACAGGTTTTACCACTTATCCATTTATCCCACAAACTACAGATTTCTGTTCTTGTTAAACACTGGAAAGTTATTGAGTGAATAACTATAACTTTTCTTTGTAAGATGAAAGAATCTGTAACAGTGCAGGTCTGACTCCTATTAACTGGTTGTGTGGTGATGCAGAATCAAACTTCTTTAAATGCACTCATTACTGTTTCCTTGTAACACTTGTCTTGTGATCTACATTTTAATTCAAATTATATTAGGTGTCTTTTTGTAAGTCAGTAGTGATGAATAATGATATGACATTTCCGGCTAATAAATATTAAGTAAGTCACATGAAAATGTAGACAATCTCAGTGTGCGCAGTGTGGTAGTGTTTCTTGTGGCTCTGAGGCACCAACATGATTTAATAGTATCTGTTAGCTGGGAAACAGTGTGTGTGTGTGTGTGTGAGAGAGAGAGAGAGTTTTGAGGGTTGTTTTGTTTACTCTTGGTTATGTAATTACTTACTGTGGTAAACCTTGTTTGGGTTTGAGAAAGGCGCTACATAAAAAGATACTTATTACTATTATTTTTTATTTTATTTAATGTGGACCATCTGTGGTTCCCAGAGGACCCATACAAGAACACTGCTTAATGGCCATGCTTGATAAAGAGATCTGTGACTATGAAGTATCTTTCATGGATTTCCAAAACCTTCTCATTATTTAATGAGGGTTCCTGAATTTTATAAAGGGTTCCTGATCAAAGGAACCCTTTGTTTCTTCGTTGTGTTTGTTGTGCTTTTGAGTGTCCTGCACGGCACACTCTTCATCCATCAGTTGGTCCGTTAGCTGTTCTGATGCAGCTATATTAGTTCATAAATTATCACTTTAAGGGAAGGTAGTCAGGCAGCACAACCATGTGACGCGACTCACTTAAGGGTCAAGCAGTGGCTTTCAGAACATTCTCATTATGTGAAGGTTCTGTACCAGTTCAAGGGCTCCTGAACTTTCATTAGGTGAAGGTTATTCAAACTTAAAACCGGTTCATTTAAATTCAGAGAGGATTATTTTAAGGGCCATCCATTGAAGTGTTCTTTCGAGGAGCTTCTTTCGTGGCTTTGCAAAAGAACCCGTTTAACACCTTTATTTTTAAGAGTGTAGTGGGTTTCTGGAACTGAAGTGTTGCTGAAGCCCAGGGGTGTTGTAGATTGGAATAAAAAAAAAGAGTGGCTGCTCTGTTTGTGTCAGGGAGAGTGAGAGATTTGATAGATCCCCCCCAGCAGGAGCCAAAGGACGTGTTGTACACACCAGCTGTCCCGCTGTGTGTGTGCATGAGTGTGTGTGTGTGCATGAGTGTGTGTGTGGGTGTGTGTATGCTCTCCTAGGTGTGCTAACCCCACCTGTCAGTCTGCTGCTCTTGACAGGTCTGTGGAAGGTTTGAAATTAACCACTATAACTGGACCATAGAGGTGTTGTAATTATTTCCATAACACAGTCCAGGCTGTGTGTGTGTGTGTGTGTGTGTGTGTGTGTGTGAATGTGTGTTTGTGTTTGTGTGAGTGGTTTTACGTGTCTTTTTCTTGCTATCGCTTCCCGCTGGCTGCTCTCACTGTGTGTCACTTCTGCTATTGACCGGGACCACAAATATGCTGAAGGAATCTTCCAGTACCAACAACATACAATGTTTTTAAGGGAAAAACATCAGTAACTGAACCGAACCGTTGTCAGTACAAACCCGTTAAAGAGCCCATATCATGGGAAAACAAATTCTCCATACTTTTTTTTAAAAAGTGTTATATGTGCACACATTAAGTCTTGTACCATGTGCAAGACTGGTAGCCTAGTGGGGCAGCTGGTAGCCTAGTGGGGCAGCTGGTAGCCTAGTGGTTAGGGCATTCGTCCTGCAATCAGAAAGTCCAGGTTTGATTCCCAGGACCGCTAGGCACCTCTGAGGTATCCTGAGCAAGGTACCATCCCCACACACTGCTCCCCGGGTGCTGTGTTCGTAGCTGCCCCCTGCTTCACTTGGTGAATGGGTTAAATGCAGAGGAAGCATTTCAAGCTGTTCACACTATGTGCTGTGGTGTGATCATCTTCACTTTATCCACTCCCAGTCTATATAATCCATATATGGAAATAAGACAGCAAAAACAACCTGTTTTTTGCGATGTCATAAAAATAGTCACATTTACATATTCCAACCTATTCTGTTTACTGCACGTTAGCCTCGCCTGTTCAAGTTGTTAGACATTTTTCAACCCCTATTGCTCTTTGATTGAGGCACATTAGTTGGCAGCCAATCAGAATGGGGTTCTTTTGCTTATGGAAGTCTTAAAGGCACAGTAACCAAAAGGCTTCTGGAGTCTAATGGGAATAGAAGAATGAAAAGTGTTTGTGTGAAAACAAATGACTGTTCCTGGTGCTTAAAACAATATTAATGTCTTGAGTGAACAAAAGGGTAAAACAATAAAACACAAGAAAGATGGGCTCTTTAAATTCAATTCAATTCAATTTTATTTATATAGCGCTTTTAACAATGGTCATTGTCACAAAGCAGATTTACAAATTGAAATAAATGTGAAGTAAATATATGTGTGTGAATGTGTGTGAATGAATGTGTGTGTGTGCCCCTGATGAGCAAGCCAAGAGTAACGGCGACA
>JBBPDH010228442.1:0-12391 GCA_037974565.1 Clupeocharax schoutedeni | reverse complement strand
TCCCTGGAGAGATCAGCTCTCTGCTTCTCAACTTTAGCTCGAGCTGCACGCTCAGCCTCAATTTCCTCCTCCAGCTCCTCAATGCGGGCCTAAATAATTTTCAGTGTATTGTAAGATAATATTTTTTACACCCAGGAAAATGGTTTTGCTGTTTCTTGTAACTCACTTGAAGTTCCTTGATCTTCTTTTGTAGTTGAGCACCCAAAGATTGTTCATCCTCAATTTTGCTTAGATGCTGACTTGTTTCAAACTCCTTTCTGCAAATAAGGAAAAAAACATCTGCTATTGATGTGCAATAAAAACAGCACAGAACATTCCAATCCTGTACAAAGTACATATGCTCCTACTTTTTGAGCTTCTCCTCTGATTGCTGTTTATCATTCTCCAGGTCCATTATGGACTCTTGGGACAGCTTCAGATCACCTTCAAGCTTCCTTTTGGCTCTTTCAAGGTCCATACGGAGTTTCTTCTCTTGTTCTAAGGAGCCTTCAAGCTAGAATATTTATGTGAAAATAGTATTTTATGTGAGTATAGTTAAAAAGTAGAGACCATTTTACAGAATATTCTACCTAGAGGAATAATCTTATGTTTTTACATCATCAACTTGCTGTTCCAGCTTGATTTTAGCTTTTGTAAGAGAATTGACTTTGTCTTCCTCTGCCTGGAGATCATCAAGAGTCTGCTGGTGGGCCTCTTGCAGGGCCTTCTTTTCTTTAGTTAACTTCGCAATAGCCTCATCTTGGGAAGCCATCTCCTCAGTAAGGTTTTTCACCTAAATATGGTGTAGCCATTAATTTTCAAATTCATATATTAGAACATGCTTAACAATACATAGATATCTCCACAGAAATAAAATATTAATACAAATACCTTGTTCTCAGTAGCATGTTTCTCCTTCTCCACTTTAGCCAAGGTGAGCTCCAGATCATCAATGTCCTTCTTGAGCTCAGAGCACTCATCCTCCAGTTTCCTCTTCTTGGCTGTTAGCTCAGCATTGATTTCCTCCTCATCATCCAGTCTCTCAGTTGTCTCTTTGAGTTTGGCTTCAAGCTGTATCTTGCTCTTGATGAGACCCTCACACCTTTCCTCAGCATCAGAGAGGTTCTCTGATTCCTGTTGATTTAAATTTTTAATGACATGAAATCCAAAGTCCAGTGACCTCTGTTAAAATCTTTAAATACTTACAGATGCTACTTGTAGTTGCAGATCATTTTTCTCTTGAAGAAGTGACACCATCTTCTCCTCAAGCTCTTTCTTCTTGGCCAGTGCCTTTGCCAGATCCTCTTTCGTTTTCTCAAAATTCTCCTTCATGGCTGCCATTTCCTTCTCAGTCTCTGCACTCTTCAGCAGAGGCTTGATCTTGAAGTACAGTTTCATCCATGGCCAGTGTTTCACGTTCATGAATGAGCGGATGTTGTATTGGATAGTAAAGATAGACTCTCTGTTGAAATATGTCTGTGTCAATCTTTTATCATTATCTGCAAAAATAATTAACGGTAATGTGAGCACTGTACCTTCTCTCCATCATCTTAACAAACTCCTTCCTCATGAGATACCCACGGCACAAAGCTTGAGTCATCGTAACTAACTCAGCTAGTTTCTCGTCACGCATTTCCTCCAGGGTACCCAGCAAACCAGCTTTGAAGAACACCTATTGCAACAGTAGGTCATTTATTTGTCTTTATTATTTCATTTATGATTTACAAGATCACTTTAGGGAAGTTTTCAATTACCTTTGTGTGCCCAAACTTGTACTGGGTGTGGTCCACATCAATTGAGCCCAGAAGTTTCTCTGATGCTTTCTTGTTGTCAATGAACTGTCCCTCAGGGATTACACTGGCATTCAAAACTTTATATCTATACATATGTGTTAAACCAAACATAAATGTTATGGTAAATAAACAGAAAAATTTTAAGACACTGAGTATAAGACATAAAATGTATTTTGCTGTATGAACCTTTGCTTGAAGTCACCATAGAGGATTCTGCTGGGGAATCCCTTTCTGCAGATTCTGATGCCCTCCAGCACACCATTACACCTTAGCTGGTGGATGACCAGAAAATTCTCCATCAGACCTAGAATAAATTTTTAGTTATCTGCAGGGTTGTTAACATGCACAGATAGATGCCGTATAGAACAAGCTTACCTGGAGTCTTGGACTCATTGGGAATCAAGCAACGGACAAAGTGTGGGTGAGTGCTCCTCAAATTGGTCATCAGTTTTCCCAGGTTCTCCTGTGAAAGTATATGTGTACATATTTACACATGGGCACACACACAAACACCCATATGTATATATATATACAGTAATCCCCCAGTTTTACGTGGATCACGAATCGCGTATTCAGTCAGATTGTGGCAATAAATATATTAATAAATATATTAAATATGTTGTTGCCTGCAAAGAACAGCACACATCCCTACACTTTCTCGCAGACATAGGAAACCGAATAACTGCGTGACTAAGGAGCTGTGAACACTTCGAGTTGCATATTTTGATGGGGAAAGCCTTCAGACACTTCAAACTCCACAGTTTGATTGCTCTCCATGAGCCCTTATTTGTGCTTTTAGCCCAAATAGAGTAGAGTAAATCAGGTTTTATTATCCAAAAACCATACACGTCACCACGGTGTCCCAATACTTTTGACCTGCAACCTTTTAAATGAAAAGAATTTTAATTAAAAGAGGCAAATACGGGTTTAGCCTTACATTTTCTTTAAGAGTAATGTATTAAACTGAGCTTAAAATGAAATTAGAGTGTTCTGTGAGCATATTTGCGGGCATATTTAGGGTTTACACTATAAAAATAGGCATTTTTAGGCGTTATTTTAACCAACACACAACAACACGGTTTTTCACTATACGCGGGTGCTCTTGGAACATAACCCCCATTAAAAAAGTGAGGGATTACTGTATATGCATATATGAAGCATGTTTACTCCCTTTCCAAATACATAGGATATATCCTGCTAAAAAGTTATCTTACCCTGAACAGAGCAGATACTGTTTGGAAGGAGCCACCCTTCTTTTTTCCACCCTTCTTTCCACCACCACTCTCTGCTGTTTTTAGAGATGTGTCATGATTAACTGGTGGCGTTGTCGTTTTTATACATTTTATACCACAGGCACAATAACTGAAGTACCTTATCACTTGTTTAAACAACATCAAAAATTAGTTAGTTTTGTGTTTTTCTTTGTTACTGGACTGAAAAAACAGGATTTTGCTCATTCAAATTAACTTTCAATACCAAACCTCTGTATCTGTTACTGAGCAAACTAATTTTATTTATTAGACCGAGGCTTGTTATACCTTCAGCAGATGCATGACTTGCATACAGGAAGGCCAGAAGTTTGTTTGCTGACTTCTGGTACAGCTGGACTACAGAATCATTCAGGGGGTCCTTGTTCTTGTCCAACCAGCCCACAATATTGTAGTCCACAGTGCCGGCATAGTGCACCAGGGAGAAATGAGCCTCCGCTTTGCCTTTAGCAGGCTTTGGCTTCTGGAAGGCATTACTCTTGCCAAGATGCTGGTCATGCAGCTTGTTCTTGAAGGATATGTCTGTTGCCTTGGGGAACATGCACTCCTCTTCAAGGATAGAGAAGATTCCCATTGGCTGATGAGGAAAGATGGATGCTTATCAGACAAAATTGATAAGAAAGCCTTTGTTGACAATAACTGAAAAAATTGAAAAACTGGGGGGAAAAAAACCTGAAAAAAAATCTCACCTTCTCAATAAGCTCAATGCATGCAGCCAGGTCCATACCAAAGTCAATGAACTCCCACTCAATTCCTTCTTTCTTGTACTCCTCTTGTTCCAGCACAAACATGTGGTGGTTGAAGAACTGTTGCAGTTTCTCATTTGTGAAGTTAATGCAGAGCTGCTCCAAGCTGTTGAACTGTTGCAGTGTATTGATGTATTAGAAATGTATAAATTTTTTATTCAAAACTGATGTATGACATATTTGAACATCATTAATTATTTACATCAAAGATCTCAAATCCAGCGATGTCCAGCACACCAATGAAGAACTGTCTTGGTTGTTTTGTGTCCAACATCTCATTGATACGAATGACCATCCACAAGAACATTTTCTCATAGACAGACTTGCAGAGAGCCATGACAGCATTGTTCACCTTGTAATTCAAAATGAGTAATTTTAGTATATTTAGCATGTTTATTATAGCACGTTTTACTCTGTCATAAATCTAGTGAAGAACACATAAGTCATCACCTGAGGGACAGTCTGGCCTTTGGTCACAAACTCGTTTCCAACCTTAACTCTGGGGTAGCACAGAGCTTTCAGCATGTCAGCAGAGTTCAGGCCCAAGAGATAGGCGATTTTATCAGCAACTGTTTAAACAGAAAGGCCCTTTTAATACAGTAGAATTGAAACTTTAGACTATTAATTAAAATTAGTCTCTTTATATTTATATTCATGTACCCTCAGTGCCGTCAGGCTCAGCCTGCTCCTCTCTCTGCTTCTGCTTGAACTTCATGTTGCCATGATGTATAACAGCACCAGTCAACTTGTAGATGTTAATTTTCTCATCAGCGGTGAAGCCCAGGATGTCAATAGCAGTCTTTGTGGTGCAAGACAATTTTAAAACATTAAAAAATTGGAACTGAACATTCAGTCTGTTTATGATCATTAAATATCCTGTGCTTACATCTGTGGCTATAAACTCCTCCACATCGTTGATACTCTTAACCGTAATTTCCCCCTGGCTGATCATCGGATAGTCATATGGGTTGGTTGTAATGAGCAGTGCCTCTGCAATGAACAATTGGCTTTACCAAAATTATAAACATAATGATATTACATTATGACATTAAAATAAAGAAACACAAATGCCATAACATAACTTTCTGCTTTGTGAAATTCAGTGTTCATTTTAATTCAGTATCATCCAAACTCACCGAGTAGTTCCGGCTTATGTCCAGTCATTAACTGGTAGAAGATGTGGTAGCTCCTCTCAGCAGACAGCTGGAATGTTACTCTGGACTTTTCCAGCAGATCTATACATGCAGTGTATTAATCAGAGTGTATACACTAACAGTAATTGTACAGCAGCTCAGCAGATACTGATTTTGTGGTGAATGTGGGTCTTACAAGTTTCAATGTCAGCAGATGCCAGTTTTCCAGTGGTGCCAAAATGAATTCTGATGAATTTGCCCTACAAATGAAAATGTTTTGAAAGGCCACTTTCCACTTGGTAATTTTAATAAATGAATTGCAACATTTTCAAAGTAAATCTTAAAGTTAAATATACAGTTTCTTACAAAACGAGAGGAGTTGTCATTCCTCACAGTTTTGGCATTGCCATAAGCCTCCAGCAGGGGGTTGGCTGCAATGATTTGATCCTCCAGGGACCCCTAAAATATAATAGCATTTATTCGAAAGAGGAGTCTTAGCACTTAATTATGGACATACTTAATAACTGAACACATTTCTTTTACCTGCATTTTGCCTGGAACAGGCTCTGCCTTTTTCTGTCCAGACACTGCGATTGTCGCAAAGTACTGGATGACACGTTTGGTGTTCACTGTCTTTCCTGCACCAGATTCTCCACTAGGAATTTATAAATAATAGAAAAACTGAACACTATTCTTTTTTATTCAGCTTCTTTTATTGATGAGATACACCTTCAAACATTCATACTCACGTGATGAGGACAGATTGGTTCTCCCGGTCTAAAAGAAGAATTTAAACAATACATTGTAAGTGGCCAAAATTAAAGAGACAAAAATAAATTTCATGATACCACATATTTCATTAAACATATTTTTCTGACATCTGATAAGTCTTAATTTATATCCTTTTTATTCACACTGCACAAGACAAATTATGCTCATGTAATGAAGTTCTGATGATCTCACAGTATGCTCAGAAAAGCATATTGGGATATAATCTGTTATGATAATGATATTGCCCAGCTCCAGTGGCAACAAATAATGGGACTAAAACAGCAAGGCACATGCAATTATAATATCAAGAATCAAAAAATGTAGCTACTTTTAAATAAATTTTATGGGTCTAAAGTGCAAAACACTAGTCTTGAAACACTAATACAGTCCAAATTTAGTATAGTCTTAGTTATGCTAAAAAAATAATGTTTCATGTAGTTGAAACTTTTAGTTGCCTTGAATTAACTAACTTATGATAGCTAAATTAAATTAAGAAATGAATAAATGAATACTGTTTTTGAATGTTCTATTGTTTTTTTGGGATATAGACAAACTATGTTTATGCACTTACCAGTGAGCATGAACTGATAGGCATTATCAGAGATGGAGAAGATGTGGGGTGGAGCTTCAATTCTCTTTTTTCCTCTGTATCCACACACAACGACTGCATCATATACTGGGAGCCACTTGTAGGGGTTCACAGTGACACAGAACAGCCCTGAGTAGGTCTGCAGGATAAATGTCAGTTATTTTCAGGTAATCCTGTTATCATGTGGCTTATTTAATAATAATGACTTACACATGTTAAAATTTTATCTCAATTTGACCTATTTTGCAATATTTGTAATATGTCACTTTTTTGCATTAAACTTACATAGATCATCCATGCTGCATAACGCTCTTTGAGGTTATAAAGTACAGCGGGCTCATTAAGATGGGTCATCATGGCCATGTCCTCAATTTTGTCAAATTTTGGAGGATTCATGGGAAAAATTTCATTTTCTTTCACCGTAATTGTCTGTAGAAAAAAAAACATTATTTGAAGCTAATTGAAACTACTCTCATATTTGAGTTTTATTCACTGAACTGAGAACACAATATACTTACTTTTCCACATAATGTTT
Source organism: Clupeocharax schoutedeni (assembly GCA_037974565.1). NCBI lineage: Eukaryota > Metazoa > Chordata > Actinopteri > Characiformes > Alestidae > Clupeocharax > Clupeocharax schoutedeni. Next base: position 5,577 of record JBBPDH010228442.1, on the reverse strand, counting down.
TGACAGTGGCTTTGCCATCTTCTCGTCCTTGGAGAACCCCTTTGAGGTACATCTCATTGGGCTCAGAAACAAAATATGCTGTTTTAGCATCAAAGGGTTTGTTCTGAGCCTCAATCCTCTCCTTTTCTGGCTTACGAAGGAAAACAGCCGCTGGGCCAAAACACTCCATCTCACCATCTCCCATAGTGGCACTTTACTTTGAAAAATAAAAATAATACATAAAAGGCATGGAGATAATCCTTTACACCAGGATAATGGCACAAAGTCAAAGTCTGTATTAAAAAGTAATTATATGACTTTGTCTTTATTTATACCATTTTAAAATATTTGCACAGGAATGCAAGGATGTGTTTCTATTGTTTGCCAAAAACAGTTTCACATTCAGCACACAGTGTTCCCCTGGAAATTTGACTAGAAACACTTATTATTGGTTTTATCATTTTGGACATGCTGGTAACAACACTCTTTGCTGCTGAATTCATGCCTTGCAGCAGCGACGCCAACCCTGTGAGACACCTTAAACTAGTTTCATTAATTAATTAATGTTAGTCTGTTATTAGAAGACCCTAATAAGCAGAATCCGATGTGTGAAGCTCGAATTGTAAGTCAGTGTCAATCAAGCATTGACACAACAGCAGGCCTGGAAGTTAGTGTATTAAAGACATTTCTTCTGGCCTGCTGCACTGATTCATGATAGGATGTTTTGATTAGATATTGCACTCTGAACCACTTGATACAGTACTCAAAGTCTTTCACCCCTGTTCCTGCGCAGAGAGAAAATGTGTCTGTAGTTGCCGATTGGAGGTGCTGGAAAGAAAACAATAACCGTTAACAATTAAGGTATAATTGATGTGTAATTTTTTTTTCTTAAATTATTTTAGTGTGTTCCTGTTCCACAGTATAAAGAAGATCAAAGCTTCAGGTAAATGTACAGTTCTACAAGGTAAGATACGTCTGTGCCTGGCAGCACCGTTCTGATAACTTAATACCCCAGAGAATAGACTAGGTGCGTCTATTGTCCATTGTTACTCACCTTTGCTGCGTGCCTGATACTTCAGGAAGTCTGAGGCAGCTTCTTATATAGACAGATGGATGTTCAGTCAGCAAAACTGACTTGCTGTATTTGGGCAAGCATTATAGCTCTGTTTAGGTGTGAATTTTTAGCATACTTGATACCTTCGCGCCTGTTTCTGACAATGGCTTTAGCACTATTGTTTCTCTATTCTAATAGTACACTTTACAGTGTCACCTTAGAGTAAACTTTTCTAAAATAAAGATTTTGAGCCCAATGTATGATGTATAATTTAGATTAATTGATAAGTGAGTAAATAATGCAAGTGCGTTGACTTTGTGTTGTGTCAGTTGGAAAACAAACCATCAAAAGGTCGTTGAAAATTGTTAGTATATTGAAGTACCTTATTTGTTGCCAACCTTTAGTGAATGTTGGGATGTGAAAAGTATCAGTTACTGAAGAGCAGACATTGTTTTGGTCTTAGGTAAAGCATAATCTCCCTAATGCACATTGGCACTAGGGTAGAGCCGAGTTTAGCTGTGGAGACGCTCTCATATGTCACTGGAATTCAGTTTCAAGGTCTTTGGGAGCCTTTCATATGACAAAGAAGGAAACTTAGACACAACAGTTGTCGCTCTGTGAACTTGTGAGAATGATGATATTTATATCACAACAGTCAAGAGGGCAGTTGTACTGAAGACTTGAGGATGTCAGACAAAGTAACTGTATCCTATTATTACCATTTTCAAGAATTATGTTTCCTTCATGCTATGTCTGTTATTTATTGTTATGTTTTTTACTGGAGATTTGATATGACCGTGTACAATAGATTCCACAACAGTCCAATATTGTGAGATGATATTTTCCAATCTATTAAGATGCAAGACTTGCAGGAGTTGCTCCTTCTTTTAGACACCCTTGACCTTTCTTGAAGGGAGAAAGCAAGTTGTCATCAAGTCGCTAGATACATGACTGAAAAGGTGGGATAGCATTCCTGAAGTCACACCACAGACTAATGCAAATAAATTACACTTAATATGTTCACTCAATATTTTGCTCCTGTTCAGGAGCATTCAGGAGCGTATTGGTTGTCATACAGTGCCTTAATTGTATTTACTCTCCTTTACTATCCTTACATTGTGTTTTATAACTGATATAACAATGCAATATATCAATAATAATTAGCCTTGTTTCCATGGCTTGTACAAATAATTTATATTTACATAAGTATTTATTTGTTATGTCTATGTTCAAATCTTCAGTATTTAAAAGTTTTTTAAAAACCACAAAATATGTCAAAACCAGCCTCATTAACAGAGGCTTTCAAAAGGGACCATGCTTGTTATATGGTAAAATATATGGTAAAATGTAATAAATAAATAATAACGGGGGTTAGTTTAGGCATACACATACCTTGCCTCAGAACCAACAAAGTGCCAACAACTTTTCACAAAGTCACCAACGCTAAAGAGCAGAGATGACTAAAATGACATATGTGAGAATGCTTCAGATTTTCAGATGACAAGAAAAATTTCAGTAAGAGGTATAAAGCTGGTAGGCAGGCATGACAGGTTTGATGAGTCATCTCAAATTAGTAAGTATACTGAAACCTCAAGCCTCAAGTCTGTTTGTTTTTGGTGAGTTCTGGTAGTGGATGAGTGCAATGATACATTTAATTTGGTAACATTACTCCTTTCCCAACTAAGTTGCTTACGATATCAGTAATTGAAAAAGACGCTACAGTGATGGCTTCTACAGCAACATACATCACATGAACAGCTGACTGTGAATACATTATTGTTTCCTACTGAAGAGATTTACAATTGCAGTTAGAAAATACCTTTTTTTCTGGACATGCATTTTAGTATTTATTCAGAAACACCATCAAATGGTCAAAATTAAAATGAAAAATAGTATGAAAATTAAAAATGATTGAAAGTACTGAAAAAGAAGGACACAGATGAGAATGTGCTGCTTAGCCCAGTAAATGGGAAAGTTACGTTTAAAAAATGGCTAGAAGGAACTTTCATAGGAGCAATGTTCTTTGTAATTGATGCAATAAGAAATCAAGTCTAAAATATCACCTCAGTGCAAGGCATTTAGCATTTAAGTCCACGCCTACCTAATCAAGCCGAACAGCAAGTGTATTTGTGACCCGCAAAATGTGATTGAGGACAAGGGATTAGCAGAGGCTTTACAGATGGCATCTCCTGACAAGTACAATTATCCAGGGGCCCATCAATAGCTATCTGTCCTGGCTCGCAAGTATTTGGCCACCCTGCTGCTTCTGAGAGACTTTTTTCACTAGAAGAAGACAGTCCAGAGGGCAGCCTTGTGCTCTGAGAAAAGCTAGCTTGTCTGAGTGACTGGCTGAGGGAGAAGTAAGATCTGAGGCAGATGTGGGGAGGCAGAAGCATTTGTAAAGTGGAGTGGGCGCATTGTCTGTCTCTCCACGAGGTGGGGTGGGGGGTTGTGGGGGAGTTACATTGCAGTGAGGTAAAATGTTAAACTGTTGTTCTCTGAGTACTGGAGAAATTGTGCGAAAGGGGTATTATTCTATTGTTACCTCTAAGTTATAATTGTGTCTTGATATGCCTTGTGTCTTAAACGGTACCTTTTAGATGGATGTTCTATCATTGTGCTTGCTGATGCATTTTTTTCCTTAGCATATTAGGTCATATTTTTGATTGTTGTGAACATTATTCCACATGAACAGAAATTGGAGGTCTGTAATTTTGATAATTCATTCACTCATATCCCAAAATCCATTTGAACTTTTAAATACTTTTACAGCAAAAATGTTTGCAACAATTTAAAATTAATTAGTCACATTGTTTAATCACATAACACACACAGTTTTTAATATATTTCATTTAATATTTAGAATTGTGTTCCTGGTCGCTGACAAAATAGCACTACTACGTCAAAACAAAATACAGGAGAAAGCCACCTAATATTATTTTTTTATGGGAATCTCAGAAATTACATAAAGCATAAAGCATTACTATTTTGCAGTAAATCATATTTACTAAAAGTGCAAATATTTGAAAAGTTTTTTGTTTAAAATATATTGTTTTTCATGTAATAAAATCACTTTAATAATAAAGGTAATGCTAGTACTAATATAGCATTGATTTTTCTTGTACACATAAAGCCTGTTCCCAAGAGTGTACTGTATATTGTGAAAAAACACAATTGTTTGGGCCAGGCATTTCTTTCCAGTTACGCTATTGTCACTGCAGATGCTGAAAGAAATTCCAAGGAATTTACACCATCAAATGGTAACATGTGCCCAATAAAATGTTAGAGCATTACATCATCTGCTTAAGGATGGGCTTCTCAAGACTTTGTGCAAATATAGAGGCATGGTCAGCTGTGTCATAAGTGAATTGCTGCTTCCCAGTGAAGGTCATGCTCGCTATTGTGGTGTCAAGTTTAACTTTAGGTATGGTAGTGGTGTGAGCTGTGTCGGTAGAATCAGTCTTGTTAATAAAGTCTTGTCTGTATACTTGCTTTGAGTATCTGAAAAGAAAGAAAACTGACTTGATCTTCTTTGCTTTCTGCTTTCTTCTAAAGCGATTCTCTCCAGAACATGGTTATATACTTGTCTTTTTTAGAATTCCCATATACTTTGTTTCTCTCCACAGTGATATTTGCCTACATTTTAGTGAGTGCAAATCATAATGTCCTATATTTTTTTCTGGAGCTGGGCAAACATGATGCCAAAAAAGATATTATAAAAAACTGTAAAACAGTGAATACGAATGAATACACAGTGCGTTTATTTTTAAGAAATGCAATTGTGATTGTTTAGAAGTTTATTTATAGTCAGGTAATTTACATAATAGGAATAAAGGATGCAGAATACTATACTGTCAATGAATACTATCAATTTGGAGACAAATTCTAATGTACAGATATTTCTAAAACAGTTTTAATAGTTCCCTTAACCAAAATGACTGTCAAGTCTACAGAAGGACCCAGATAGATCTGCTCTTGATTGTTAGGGCTTGTAGAATGATTACTTATGTCTGCAAACATCTTGAAGAGGTATCTCTTGCTGGCCTTCTCATAACAAGATTACTCTGTACTTGGGAGTACATTTTATTTCAATGTGACCAGACTAATCACAGTGTGTTAAAAAGCATACTGTGACCTCAGCTAGACCCTGCTCTCCCTCTTTAGTGGCACACTGCCATATTATACTGTCAATGAATGATTTATTTTGGACTTGGTATCTGAATTTTGTGCATACTTAAGTTTGAATATAGTAAACATTTTTTGTGTTTGCTGCAAAATGTTGTGAAATTATTTGGTTGTGTACTGTTAGGCAGTCTTACAATTGTGTACTTACAATTTATTAACTCAACTGTCATTAGATTAGATTAGATTCAACTTTATTGTCATTACACATTTACAAGTACAAGGCAACGAAATGCAGTTTAGGTCTAACCAGAAGTGCAATAAGCAGCAAGTGCAGGATAAAGGTACAGGGAGTGCAGAATTATTAGGCAAGTTGTATTTTTGAGGAATAATTTTATTACTGAACAACAACCATGTTCTCA
>JBBPDH010228415.1:0-12395 GCA_037974565.1 Clupeocharax schoutedeni | reverse complement strand
CCTATATGTGGCCCTGCGACGTGCTGGCGACTGTCCAGGGTGTACCCCGCCTTCGCCCGTTGTAGCTGGGATAGGCTGCAGCCCCGCCCACCCTGACCCTGAATGCAGGAATAAGGTGTAGATAATGATGAATTAAATATTACTTTTTTGAGTAACTAACCCCAACACTGTAGAAGCCCCATACAAGGACGTTTCTTCAGAGAGAGCATAATTTGGTTAGCTTCCTGCTCAAACACACTTGATTTAAATTAGCAGCGGTCAGGTCAGGTGTAGTAGGTATGATAGGAACAGGAAGATCACTAAAGCTTCGGACACGTCGCTGTGCTTGCTAAGGATCTTAGCTCGCCACCCCTGACTTAAGTTATCCGGTTTGACTAATAAAGCCTGATTTAAAAGTCGAGTAAATCATAAAATCAGAGTGGTCTCCTCCCTCACCATGTCACCTGTGCAGGTGTCAGCTTCAGCTTTCTTTGCGTCTGCCGCCTCCTGGGCTTTCGCCACTTCTGCCCCCAGTTCCTGGATCTGCTTCTTGGTCTTGTCCAGCAGGGACATGGACTCCACCACGTGGGTCGTGTACTCTTTTAGCACATCCCTGGTCACCCGGTGCTTGACGTTCTGGAAGGAGGCATGTTTGGCCAGCTTGAGTTCCTCTTTCCTCTTGTTGTGGATGTAGCCTGCGATGCTCAGGCTGCCGACCACCAGCAGAGACAACAGCAGACCCTGGCACTTCATAGTTTACGGTCAGTGGTGCGGTCGTAGCAGCGTGTGGAAAAAGTCTGTAGCTTTAGTCTGTTGTGGCTACGAAGAACTCAACCTAGCCCACAAAACAAGCCCTGTAGCATTCTGTCTACACTCAGTCCTCTATACAGCGTTACAACCTATAAAGACCTAAATACAAGCTCCTTCTAACTCTAGAGAACGATCTTAGCTGAACAGCAGAGGATTTTGAGGAAGGAGAAGCTAGAAAGGCTGAAGGTGGTGAGTGTTGTACCTAAACTGCCCACACCTGTTGCCGTCTCCACCCTTTACATTTTTTCGCACTTTTCCTGAAGTCCCGCCTTCTTTGCACCACGATTGGTTAGTGATGGCCCAAAGTTCGGATGCCTATTAGCTGACTTCTTCCGAATATGAGTTTTGAGCCAATCCTAGTTTAGGAAGGCGTGGTTTGAGAGAATACGGGTGTGAAAAGGGGAGGTATCGCGCTTCCAATTTTAGCCCCAGGAAAACAGTTGAATTGCTACAGGAAATCATCGTTTTCACGCTCCCCACTCTTCAGGCGTGAACAGATGTAGAAGTAACATTTTTTATGCGCATAAGATTTAAGAGGTGCTTTGGAGAGGAGTGCTTGACGGAGCAATAGGTTTCGCTTCGTGGTCACGCAGCAGGTGAGTGAGAACAGGGCAGGAGCATAGTTCAGCACTACAGGGAGATGTTAACAGACCTGAGGACAGACTGGCTCAGCTTTTTAAAGATCAACTGAAACAACTGGATTCTAGTCCATCCTGCCAAGCCTTTCTTGTCGTTATTCACTGTCAAACCTGAGCTTATCTGAACCATCTGAACCTGTTCTCCCATGTTGAGGGAGGGGAGGGGAGGGCAGTGACGGGGTGTGTCATGGAATGAGGCTGATAGTTAAATAGGTATTGGCATTGTTTTAATTTTTTTCCTCTTTCAACTCTGTGCTTTTTCGTCACACCACACATATCCAGTTGGACAGGTAAGGCAGGGTCAGTGAAGGAGGAAGGGAGAGCGAGGGTGGGGTGAGTCCTGTCAGAGTCAGCCACGGACACAGAGCTACTGTAATGTAATGAAAGCACAGTGACTGAAGAAGAGTGATAGAGACACAACGAGGGATAGAGACTCCATTCACCGGTACTTTGTCTTCTCCTGGAGCCATCCCCTCTGCGGAGCTCTCTCACCTCTCTTGTGCAGGATGAGGGCATTAATGGTGCTGCTCGCCATGGCCACATGCGTGCTGATTGCTGTGGCCTACCAGGCCTTTCAGCAGGAGTTGACCATTCGCAGACTGAGAGAACAAATAACTTTAACCACTGAGCAAGTGAAGGTGAAAGAGGACGAAATAGTGAACTCCAAGCTGAGGATTCAGCAGCTGAATGACGAGCTGGCGCCTCTAAACAAGCAGAGGGATGAGCTGGTGAAGAAGAAGGAAGAACTGGTGAAGGCCAAAGGTGAATCTGAGACCAGCTTGGGCACCTGCCAAAAAGAAAAGGTACTAATCAACACATTGTCGGTTACACACTTCTATAAATCAGTACACTGATTTAATCAATTTGTTGTATTTTGGGCCGATTTTGCTGTTGGTGCACCTGATTCAACCCACTCTCCGCCCACTACATAATGCACACTCTCATTTACACATTTGCTATTCTGTCTTAGGTTACCAATTAATGATTTTGTTCCTGGTTTCTGTATTTACTGTTACGCGTAAAGGTTAATGCAAAAACAAACTAGTTAAGCGCTACATAGAACTACAGAGCTAATTTACATCTAGAAACCAGGAACAAAATATATAAAACATATGAAAATGAAATGAAAATTAATTATTTCCGGGCAGTGTACAGGCCATTGGTACACAGTTGGTTATTTAATATCATCTAATGTGGCCAAGAGGGCCTAGGAAACATGCTGTGACAGAAAGGTTGAGAACCATTGATCTCAAGTACATAACTGAACAATTTCCTCCGGGATAAATAAAGTTCTCTGATTCTGATTTAATGGCTGATTTTTCAGATGTGATCTGGAGCCCTTAGCAACATGAAGATATATTACACTGTGGTGTGTAGCATGGCAGCATATCAAACACGCGTATCTAGATATTGCTATGATGTCAGCCCTGCAACCTTTTTAGATACTTCCCTAATCTTGATTCTCTTTTAATCCATTTGAAAAGACTTTCATCCAGAAGACGATAAATGAGTTCAGACTGCACATATGATTTAAACCTTTTTGTTCTGCTAAAGCTCGTTCTTAGGAAAAGGCTAAATAACTCATACGGTTGTCTTTGTGACTGATCAGAAGTGGCTGTGATAATGAGTGAAAGAATGGATAAAAAAATACATACAGCATCAATACACTGCAAAAACTATGATGTTTCTGCAAATGCACAGTTGTGTACACTGCAAAAACTCCTGATCTAACTAAGAATTATAATCTTATTTCTAGCCTAATATTCTTATTGTTCTTGTTTTGAGAATAATATACTATATAAGATCAGATTTATTTGCTCTTATATTGTATATAAAGATTGTTTTAAGATATTTTTTCTATTTAAAGACATCTTTAGACTAGAAACAAGTGAAATTATCTGTCCAAGCAGTAAGATATTTAAACTAGAAACAAGTGAAATATATTTAAGATATATTTTCTTGGTAAGATTTCTTGAAATAAGGGGAAAAAATACCTTAAACAATCATAATAATCTTACACAGTCTGCTCTTGTATAGTATTGTTTTCTCAAAATAAGAACAATAAGAATATTAGGCTAGAAATAAGATTGTAATTCTTAGTTAGCTCAGGAGTTTTTGCAGTGTTTGTTTGCTGTGTAAATACACACACAATATAACATGCTGATGTGTGGCCACCCTTTCATTCAGTACTTAGCACAAAGATGTAGCTACAGATGTAACTACAGACCACATAATAATGTTAGATTTTAATGTTTTAGATCGTCATGTATTCTCGAACATCTTTTCTTCTTCAGTTTCTTCACTGTAACAGATTAGCATCCAGTATCCAGCATCCAGCTGCCACGCAACTACAAAACACTGTTTATCTACCGGTTTGTTTTATGGAACCGTCTTTATTTAAACATATTTTATGGTGATTGTACCCACTGAGAAATTGAATGAAATTACAGTGACGGTGTCCATAATGACCTTTCAGCCAGTGACCGTTATGAACAGGAAGTGTTTAGATGTCTCCAAGAAACCATTGTCATAAGTATCAGATTCTCAGTCTGCCATGTTGAGACCTAACACATTGCCCTAACAAGTTTCGTATTTCACAGTTTTACACTCTAAAACTGTCTACAGTTGCCTTTAGTCAAACAAGCTCTGAGACCTTACAGCATAGGGTCACCAACATGGTGCCTGTGGGCAGCTGGCAACTCACCAATGAGCAGCGTTTAACGGTTAATTTGATCCTGTTGCTATTCTTCTTTAATCACATTTACATTTCAATCGATATCTTCTATAGATCATTAAAAAAACATTTAAAACATGTTTATTATACATGAAGTTTAGATACGTTTAGGTAAACTCTGTTCTAGTGTATCAAACTGTTTGCCCTTTGTATGACTCAGTACTCATGGTTACTGCGGGGATCTTGATTTAGCATAAACCCTCAGATCATGGATAGTTGCATGCATTCCCGGCACATTAAGATGCTGTGCAGTTGGCTTTACTCGAGCATTAAGGATTGAGAGATTAAATTTATTTTGAAGCCCTTGTAGAGGCTTTTTTCTCAAATAATTCCTGATCGTGCTGAACATATAAATGGGACACACCACGAAATTCAGCTGAGAAGCAAGAATGTCCATGTCCAAAGGACACCTATAAAAGTGTAAATGGCTGTTATCTCTCAGTGGTTAGAGACTAAACACAGACATCTATCCTTGATTGATGAACATAACAGGAAGCATATGTGACAAAATATGGTGTGACTAATATGTTTTCCTTTTCTGTCTCACAGAGGGGAAACTGCCCTTGACTATTATCTCTGCTGCACCAGAGTGTTCCCACATCCTTACCTTTATCAAGTGAAACTTACAAAGCACACACATTTTAAGAATCTTTTCCCATACTCTCTTCCCAGGCCATCTCTGAATATAGGGATTAATTACAAACATACATAGTAAACATCAAGTAATTTTACCTCCTTGTCATTACCCATTCATCATTTTTCTTATGATTGATTTTACAAGTAGCTTTTGTGAATGCAGATTACATTTTGGTGTGTTGATATTGGCATTACCTTGGTCTACAAAGCGCAGTGAGCAGCAGGCTCCCATCAATTATTAACATACATCTACACCTGTTATAAAATCTGATAACAAGTAAGACTGAAAGCTATGTTCAAAGCCACATATATACTTGGTGTCTCTGTAGATTTGCATGCAGGTTGCTCATTTGCATTTATACTGAAGCTCAACAGTGAAATCATTTGGAAGGTGCTCAGTTCTTCCTTAGTTTACTTTAGCTTTTATAGGTGCACATTCAGAGTTGCGTCACACTGTGTGTACAGTGAAGATACACAGTCACCCACCCGTTTTTTTGTCAGTATTTTGGAATAGTAGGAATATTTAGAATGCGAAATAAGGAATAGAGTTGGGTAATATGACCTCTCTCGTTGTGTGCTTTTCTGAGAATCTGGGTATTTGTCTGCACAAACATTGAACATCTGTCTGTATCAATAAAAATAGAGATGTATATGAATTAGGGCTGGGCAATTAATCGAAAAGTAATCGAAATCAACATTCAGAACCTTTTCACATTTTTCCAGGTTGATTATTTTGATTACTTTCCCTTTAAAAACACTACCGCGTGTGGAGTCACGTGACCCCGCTCCGTTATGTTACGTTATTCCGCTGACATGTCGAGCATGGAGAGATTAAACACTGACAGAACTGAAAAACTTGTCAGTGAACCATGAGGGCAAAAAAAAAAAAAAAATTAAATAATCGTCCATTAATCGTAATCGAGTTAAAATGTTCAATTAATCGAGATTTTGATTTTAGGCCAAATCGGCCAGCCCTAATATGAATGGTAGAGAGTCTGGAAACAACCACCAGTGTTCAGTAACAGCATAAACTGCATATTAAAAAGTACTGATTGTCAGTCTTGTATGCCATTAACTTTTATCGAAAAGTAGCCTACTATTTTCCTTCTTTCCTTCTGCTATTTAAAATTGCCTTAAAGTATTGGATTTGTTTTGCCATATTTTTCATTCTTAAATCGAAACAGAAGTGAATGGATTATAGTTTATTGCAGTCACTCTTCTCTGCAGTAAGATGATTTGTCTTTTTGGTAGGTTAGGGAGTTTTCATGGTGTCTATCATCTTTTGTTCACCACCACAGTGTCTTGGTGGTACCACATCATTTATTAATATACTTATACACAGTAATTTAGGCAACAGTTTTACCTAACGTTATGAATATTGTTCTCTTTCTTTCTTAACCTCCCTACTCTCTCTTGGTTCTCCATAGGTAGACTCGGAGAGCAAAAAATCAAAAGCTACTAAAGCGTTCGAGAAGCTAAAAGGTAATGTATCAGTTTCTTGTTGGTTTCATTGATTCTCAACCCTGGTAAACATTACAACATTAAGAGTGAAATCCATTTCCCTGCAGGCCATAATCTTTTTTCCTGGTATAAGAAAAGAACAGAAAGCTCAGTAATTTAACATCAAATGAAAATGTGTATTAAAAATGGTTTGTTTTCTGAGTCGGCTATATACTGTGGAGGGGGAGTGATGATGAAATACTGGAATATTCATGGAATGGTTTCTCAAATGTAGATTAAACTGTATTGTGGTGCCAAACGACGTTAATTCTTTTGAGTCTAGAAAACCAGTACAAAGCATTTTAAATTCGTAAGTGTAACTCCCCACCCCAGCCATCCATTTGATCAGTCTTTGTCTCTCTGTGTTTCGGTTGATCTGTCTGTGTATAGGGGATCAGAAAGCTGAGGAAGAGAAAGTTCAGAGTGAGCTGGAGAGTGTGCAGAAGGACATTGTGGCCAGAGATACCTTGATCTGTGCGTATGTGGATCAAGCATCAGTAGAGGGGAGGTGAGAGCTTTGCAGTTTTTGGCATCCAAGTTCAATGGAGTGCATTTAAAGGATTTAAGTTTGCATGGAGTTTGGGCAAACACTTGTTTTTCTCAGTTGAGTGATGAGTATGATTTCTAAAACAAGTGATTTTAGAGAAGAAATGTTTACAATTAATTGTATGTTGTCTTTGCAGGAAGCTGTGTGAGGAGAAAAAGCTTGCTCAGTGACGTGACTTATGATGAAGGCAAACAAAGGACCTCAGAAAAACGTTCCTAAACATACTATATATATGTACAGCTCCACGTTTTGTTCTGATATGTTTCACAAGGAGGGGAGAAGTGCTAGGATTTATTTTGCAATTCCAAAAATAAATGTGTAGTTAAAATGATATTATATGCCCTTTTTTATTGTGAATATAATCTTTTGAAATAACCCTCTGAAACAAAGGGCATCTGAAAAAACACTAACAATACCCTTTATTAATTATCAGTGCCCTTTATTTGATGGGATGTTTAACACATTTTGTTTCAGAGGGGCAGGTGCACCTTCAGGCTCAGGCATGTGGATTTGAAAGGCACTGTGTAATGGTTCAGTAACAAACCTTACAAATATTCAACACAGGGCTCCCCATTTTTACACGCACACATACATATATATCTAAAAAATATATTTTTTAGTTTTTTAAATGTTTGTATTGACTTAAGGTTGTATTGAGTGAAAACAACAGCGGTCATAAAGCTTTTAACTGAAATTTGTCTTAACTTCCTCTTTGTAGCAGACCGGTATGTGTGGTTTTCTTGTGAACTAGAGATCTGCACACAGCAGGATAGGGTTAGGCTCAATCTTGCTGTTGATATGATCTGCAAACAAATCAGTCTCCTGTCACCTGCTCAAATGCTAAAGGGCTACTTGGACTGAGAGAAGAGTGTGTGACTGGCAAGATGATGCTGCTAAAAATAAAAGTGAAGAAGAGTGAAACAGTGACTTACTGTGTTGTTTTAAATCCATTGCAACTTCACGAAAACTGACCATTTTAAGATGGCTGCAGCATAGTCTTAAATTTCAATGTCTGATTTGCCTATGGGCTATTGGGGTCCAGTTCTTCCAGTTTGGCTAGTCAATGGACGCTCTAACAGAAAAGCAGCTGACTTACTGTATTGTGTTATATAAGCAAACTATCATTATTGCTGGAGTCTTAAGCCTGATTGCCATCTGCCCTTGTACAAATAGATTTTACCAACCGACTCAACCTTTAAACAAATATTTGCTGTTGTGTATACATGAAAGGCAATGTCATTGCTGTTGAGTTTTTATTTATTTTTTAATGTTATATATACCGTAGGCAACATGTAATAACAATGGTCATCTTTGTGGTTGCTTAATGTACTTTGTTAATGAGATTATAGGAAATAAATGAGTAATGTGATATTGTATATGAAATACAAGAAAAATGTATTTGATCTGGGAATATTTCCGACAGTACAGTAACAGTAACTGTGGCCAGTTTTAAATCACTCATGGGAAGATTGAAGTAACCCATTAAACTAGACACACTAATGATAAACGTGACCTTTGATATTTACGCTGTGTCATAGTGTTTTCAGTTAATGGAACGTGTTCCAACTTTTGCCGCATGCTCTGTGGACAAAATTTAATGAAATGGGGTGTGCATCCGAAGAATGTGACCGGGTGGGAAATTTTGTGAAGTATAAAATGGCTTGGCCAGTAGCAGTCTCTTTGTTAAATGAGCCAAATGAAACTTTAGAAGGTGTGAGCCAATATAGTCAAGTGTAAGTATACCAAAAGAATTCAAACATTAAGGTTCTTGGTCATTTTGAAATGTGTCAGTAACCACAGGGCATATGGAATGTGGACTAAAAGGGAATATCTACCAGTCAGACAGATGGGAACAGCCAAAACCAGTAGTTTATGTTACTGATTATACTGTGATAATGCTTGTGCATTTTTCACCTCATGTAATGCAGCAGATCCTGTTCCTGCCTACACACAAAGCTTAGAACCAATATGTCTGTGTACACAGAGCCAGTACGAGCACAAGTCTCTCAACAGTCAACAACAGGTCTGGCAGTCGCTTGTGTATTTAATCTCCATATAAGTAGTAATATATTTGAGAGCAGGGGTTGGGGGGAGCGAGCCTGGACGTGTAGGGGTGGGGGGCTTTATCATTTGCAGAGGACTGTGGCATCGTTAGGTGTGCCATCTAGATCCAGAAGAGAAAATTGATTTTCAGCATGAGAAATCTGAGGTATGGCGTGAGAGTGTGTGAAGACAGTCAGATGCTTGTGCCTCACGCTCATTGCATGAGAGTTGGCAGCCCTGCTGATGCTTATTTACATTTACAGCATTTATCAGACGCTTTTATCCAAAGCGACTTCCAATCCCTAATTACAGGAGACCGTCTCCCTGGAGCAACTTGGGGTTAAGGGTCTTGCTCAGGAACCCATTGGTGGTGTGCTGGGGGTAGGAATCGAACCCATGACCTCTTGGTCTAGAGACAAGTATCCTACCCACTGCGCCACCACCATATTTTGCAGATATGTCAGAAATGTGATGTCAGATTTTGTCAAAATAGAAATGTAACAACATTTTGTTACTATTGTTTCGTTTTTAGTCTAGGCTTAATCTTTGGAAAACACTGGTAAGCATGCTAGCTGGTTAGCAGTCTAAGCTGGGGCTGTGTGCTCAGGCCTTGGCTGTTCACACTGCTGATGCATGACAGTGCAGCAATTCACAGTTCAAACCAGTTTGCAGATGTCTTGGGGGTTTGGTGAGTTTGATTGAGTGATAGAGTGAAAGTGAGAGTAAAAGTGGTCATTCAGTCATGCGTGAACACACCACAGCACACAGTGTGAACAGCACGAAATTCTTCCTCTGCATTTAACCCATTCACCAAGTGAAGCAGGGGACAGTTGCGAACACAGCGCACGGGGAGCAGTGTGTGGGGACGGTACCTTGCTCAGGGTACCTCAACAGCGCCTAGCGGTCTTGGGAATCGAACCTGGACTTTCTGATCGCAGGGCTAATGCCATAACCACTGGCTGCCTCACTGAATTTGTCCCTCTGAATGTGGACAAAAACAAAAGAGATGCTTTTTGACTTCAGGAAGGCATGACATGATCACATTGCATCAATGGTTCCTCAGAGGACACAATGCAGAGCATCACATTCTTTGGTGTTCACATCACAGAGAACCTCACATGGACTCTCAATACCAGCTTCACCCCCAAGAAGGCCCAGCAGTATCTCCTTTCTCCAGAGACTGAGTAGAGCACACCTCTCGCCCAAATCTTCACCACGTTCTGCAGAGGGACTATGGAGAGCATTCTCTGTAGCTGCATCAAAGCTTAGTAGGAAAATAGTTCCATTTTGGATCACAAGAACCATTAGAGAATAATGAGGACAGCTGAGAGGGTGATCAGGGTCACTCTCCCCTTTGTCAAAGACATTTACATCACACACACACACACTGCATCAACAAAACCACTAGCATTGTGAATGACCACACATGCCCTTCACACACCCTCCTCCTGTCTGGTAAATGGTTCCATGGGACACAGGCCTCCACTGTCAGAATGGTAAACAGTTTCTTCTCTCAGGCCATCAGATTCTTCATCCAGACACACACATACACACCACAAACATGCTGGTAGAATATAATACAATTTCTGTATTATTTGGTATTCATTCAAAAGATGTCTGTAATTAATACTGTTTTGCCCTACTGTTTTTCTTTTACAATCTCACTCTCTTGCTTTTTTTGCACTTGGTATTTTGTCGGCACTTATGTAGTCTTGTGGTGTCTCTGTTTTTGTTCTTGTATTGCTCCAAAGTCCAGTGTTCCATTTCACTGTGTACTGTGTTTATGGATGAAATGACAATAAGCCTGCATGACTTGACTGACTTGACTTGAAAGTACATTTCTAGAGCTCTCCTTACACTTTCACCCCAAAAGAAGATGAATAAAAACTGTCAGGTTATCATTCAGATAAATTTGTTGCAAGTAAAACTAGTTTGTGTGTGTGTGTGTACCTGTATATGTTTCTCAGTGGACACACCTCACTGTATGTTTAAAAAACTCACAAACCAGCTAATACTGCCTGGTATTCAACATTGCACTTGTGTTTAACATGAGCATTGAAATACCTGATACCTGAGTGATTGCACCAGTTATTGAATATTGATCAGTCAAACAAAGGAAAAAGTGAATCAAATGAGGCAGTGCTGTTTTGCCTGCTCTGCTCTAGTGTAGCAGAGACAATAACAGAATAGTATTACTTGTATAACACAATATTACTTGTATAAAAATATAAGTGTGTTTCATAATGGTAATAATGGCCGTTTTTATAGGCGTTGAAAAGGTTGATAAATACAATGATAGATTGGTTTAAAGTTCTTAAACTGTGCTGTGCTCTGCTAATAAAACGGTAGAATGCAGTTAGAATCAGTAAAAATTACTTTTCAGAGGTGCTTGACTTTCAAAATGTCATTGGTACATTACTGATGAAAGGCCTTCTACTGAACAGCTTTGAAGGTTATTGTTTCAGTACTGAAAGTAAAACGTTGTTATGTTAAAAAAGTGTTATTTTCAAGCTTGACATTATTAAGCAATTTCAGATGATCCAGTATCTCAACTGATGAAAAGTTTGTACATGCATTGTGCACAATCTTTGTTTAATTTACAGACTGTTTGACAAAAAAATGCAAGTATTTGAACACGCTTCCCGTTTGTTTGACCTATACTAACTCCTTGTTTTTTTTCTGAGACAGAGAAACGTGCACAGCAGGATGTGGTAAGTCTTTACCCTGTAGCCGACAAAACACCCAGTGGACAGTGCTGTACAAGGGTTAACTTAGACAAAAGGGTGTTTCTGTGGCAAGCAGAGAGAGAAGGAGATGTAGAAGAGGTATTATGACAGTCTGAAATGTGTGTGTAATACAGTAATTACATTTTGTAATTGTCACAGTACTCTTGTGCATCTTTATACTCATACTTATCATTACATAAACGATTCAATTATATTAATTCATTAAATTTAAACACTTGAATATTAGACTTCCATTGTTAAACATGTATTATTAAGTAATACAGTGTTATTATCTCTGCTACACCTGATTTCGGAACTTTATCACTGTGGAAGAAATCCTCCACTGGATCTTCCGGTTCATCCACGTCAAATATTTTGTTACAACAAAATGGAGAATCAATTATGAAACATAGAAAAGAAATTCAGTTTCTCAGGCTTAAGTCATATTCCTCACCTCCTGTCATCTTAACTGTCATCTTAACATTTCGTCTCTATTCACAAATCCACCATTGTTTTCATTACTCTGGATGTGCCCTGAGATCTGAGCCCTCTACTTTTCATAATCATTCTAAACCACAGACTCATTGTTATGCTATCACACAAAGATCTACATGCTGGTAAAATAATACAATGAACATAAAGCAACCACCTAACTGCATAGCAACTAAATATAATAACTGACCAACATAATAACCACCTTCACTAGCTTGCTTGGATCCTGGACTTTCTGACCGGAAGGCCCCAGTCAGTACGGATCGGGAACTGCATCTCCAGCACCACCA
>JBBPDH010228405.1:0-12396 GCA_037974565.1 Clupeocharax schoutedeni | reverse complement strand
AATTCCTTCCTACAGCCCTGGGGGCTAAGCCCCCCTTGTCTTTCTGTCCTAGTGACGTCCCTGTTTCACAGTAGGCAGCTTACGTTGTATAGACCCAGCTCCCAACCCAACTTTGTGAATAGATTAACGGCGATAATTTTTTTTATCGCCCGATAAAAGTCTCACATTAACGCAGCACGTTAACACCGATAATGGCTCACCACTCATTCTTATACTCAAGAATAATAATTATATGAACTCAGTTGCAAGAGAAAACTGATTAAACCAAAAAACAGAACAATTTAATCTTTCTGAGCGTTTCATCACCAGAACACAAACTGAAGGAATAGGTTTGGTTGAATCTTGGTTGAATCCTTCCTATATTTCTAGAGAACTTTAAAACCTATTCCACCTATTATTTACTGCCCCAGCACGTTACTATGACACTTCATGGGGGTTTTCTATTTCTGTTTCTAATGAAACAGAAATTAACTCTTCAAATGAAATTTCAGTTTCATACCTTGTAATCCTCTGCACCATGAATGATAACTTTCATCGAATCTGACAGCTTGTCTCGATCAGCCTTCAGAGCATCCAACTCCTCTTTCAGTTCAGAGGCCTGTATTGGGTGAGAAAGATGGCTTGGAATATTCATTGACAACACATATAAATACACAAAATCAAGATAAAAGTTGCTCAAGAATCAAACATCAGGTCCTATATTTACACAACAGCACAAATAGACACCGAATGAAATCTATGATGTCTTCAAACCTCTTTTTTGCTGTTCTCCAGTTCTTTCCTTGCTTTCACAGCTACAGCTTTAATTTTATTCATGCGTTCATCTTTCTCCTTACTTTCAGTTTCTAGAATTTCTACAGAAGAAAAAAATATATATTCAAGATGTTTGACATGCTGATTAAAAAAACCAAACAATTAAGGGTTGACACTTAAGGGTTGACAATTAAGGGTTACAACGAGTACAACGATAAATCTCAGACACAAACCCTGTACTTAAAACAAGAGATAACCTTGAGATGTTATGGTGAACATTCACATTATATTAATATTTCTCTATTAGTCACTTCAAAAGGTACTTAAGCATGAATGATATTACATAAACGTTATTCTAGACAATATTTAATTTTGATTTGAAACAATAGAAATGTATAAAAATGCCCCACAAACACTGTTTTCTTGCTATATTCAGACTATTATATTAAATGTTCTGTTCTAAGCTCAGTGCTATCATATGCATTAATATTGTCTGCAATTACATGCATTCGGTGATCAGCCAAGAAATATTGAGCATCTTAAAGTTTAGAGGAAAAACTCTGCACAATAAGGAGCTTAAAAAGAATAATCAGAGCCTACCTATTTGCTTCATATTTTCATTGAGGGCGGACAATTTGGATTCCTAAAAGTGAAAAAGTGAAGTCATAAAACATTAGGTATAAAAAAAATCTAAAAAACACAAAAACCCCAAACAAAACACACAGTACGCTACAAAAATGTACATAATTTGCATTCAACTAAAAAGAAAAAGGAAGTGGCAATTCAACTTCAACCACTTCAAAAATGTTTGTCATTAAATATTATTTTAAAGTATCAGTGCATTTTTAAGCATATTTAAGAACCATCATTTACACCAGTGCCCTAAATAAAGCAGCATACCTGTAATTGGGAAATTTCTTCATTCAGCTGTTTTATTATGGACTCTTGTTCATCAAGTTTCTGTTGGAAACTCTTCATGTCATCTGTTTCTTGAGCGCCTGTATCTTCTGAAGGTTTGTGTTCTTTGACCAGCAGAACCTCTGTAATACCAACAACCTTAGATTGCGTGAGGTTCTGCATTTGTATTTCAGTGCTGTCCTCTTGCAAATCTTCTATACCTTGTTTTAAAATGGCATCTGGTGGATTCCCTTCTCCACTAGGCTCAGCTCGATCCTGAGAACTTTCCATCTTTGTCACCTGGTTTTTAGGCGGCTGTGTCAAACTTATTTCTTCTTCTTGAACACTTTTTGAAGGATGGTCCAGCAATACAGAGCTATCTTCGTTTTCAACTGGCATTTCAGAGATATGCGTCCTTGCATCATGAAGTTTTCTTTCACTAGTTTCCAAATCCTTTCTTAGAGCATCTCTTTCTTCCACCAAACACTGGAGCTCTTTCTGCAGTTCAGCTTTTTCCTCATTTGCAATGGATGTGAGGTGGCTGACTGTTAATTGAGACTGTTCCTCTACAGCTTGAAGAGCAGCCAAGTCTTTGACTAAGGCACTGAAACGTTCAACCAACTGATCCTTTTCAGTAATCGAAGAAGACAATTGGCTTTCCAACTCAGTTATATGACTTGTGAGACTTTGTCTCTCCACCAAGGCCTCCTCGAAAACAATCAACAAGTCCTCCAACTTCTGAAACCTGAGCTGGGCAATGTCTATTTGTCCAATGTCCATGTGTCGTATATTAGCTATATCTGCTGTTAATTTTTCTACAACCTCCTCCTGTTGCATCTGAGGTTGAGAGATGATCTCTTCATCCAAGACTGTTTGAGAACTTTGCTCCAAACTGTCTGGAGTTCTCTTCAGATTTTCGATCAGTCTGTCTTTCTCACTTAGTTGTTCTTGTAGTTCCTGAACGGACAATGCGGCTTGCTCTTTTATAGTACTGATTTTTTGAAGCAATGCGTTTGTCTCGTTTGCAAGATCCAGCTCAAGATTTTTGAGTATTTCCTTGGTGTGCTCATATTCAACGATCACAGCATTTTTCTCCTCAGAAAGCACTTCGCATTTGAGGTGCCAATCCTTTATCTCCTCAAGAATAACTTCTTTTTCATGCTCAGCATTAGACATAAAGAGTGTCTCTAGTTTTTTCATTTCTGTTTGGTGCAGTTCTTTTAATGTTTGAAGCTCCTGGTCATGTTGATCAAGACCTATAGTCCTTTCCTCGCTGACAGCATGAACTTCCTTTCCCACACAAGTGTTGCCGTCTTCCTTGGTCATGTGTAGCTCATTAATCTTGAACTCTAGCTCCTCCTTTTCCACAGAGAACTCCTCTTTTAGATGTTGTAGCTCATCCTCAAGTCCATTCTTCACATTGCTAAGGAATGTGAGCTCTTCTTGAAGCATTGTGTTTTGGGATTGTAAATCCGTCAGTGTCAACCTCAGCCTGTCCATCTCATTATTTGGTTCTTCTAATGTTGAGGAATCCACCATCTCAACACACCCAGTGGCTTTTTGTGCTCCATTCTTGTTGAGGTCCTCTTCTTCCTCTTGGACGTCCTGGAGGTAGTTCTCTTTTAGCGCTAGCTGTTCTTCTAGCTCATCTTGGAGCAATAAGAGCCTCTCTCTCTCCATTTCAAAATGTTTACTGTTTACCTCAAGCTGTTCTTCCAAGTCTCTGACCTCAACCCCATGCTGATTTTTCAGCCTCGCAATCTCCTCATGCAGACTTTCAAGGTCTTGAGACTTTTTAAGCAATGTTTCTGTTAGAGACTCAGTCTCAGCCGACCATTCCTCTTTGGCCGATTCCATTTCCTGCTGCAAGCTGGATATTTTTTCCTCATATTCTTGGCGAAATGCTTCAACATTGGAATTGAACTCTTTCAGGAGGTTTTGTCTCTGAATGTCCTCGTTATAATGTTGCATTTTCTTCAAATTCTCCAGTTCTTCTCTCCACTTCGCTTCAGAAGTATTCAAGTTTTGTTCCATAACCATCATCTTTTCGATGTGCTCTTTATTTGCCTGGTCCAGTTTCTCTTGAAGTGCAGCTAGGCTTTCTTTTGCCTCCTGATAAAAATGTCAAATGTGAAAAGTCTAAAAGCAACGACCATTTATTTGTAGACTTTAGCAGATACAGCTGAAAACGAAATCACTTCAAAATAGCACAGAATATTGCAGATGCAGTAATATTCCAGTTTTACGGATTCAGTCGCGGATTCAGTCACATGCAGATATTTTTGAGAACCGGACTCATGGTTTTATGCGGAAATCCCCTCAACGACACGCAAATTTCTTCCACCTTTTTTGCCATTTTGTGGCAATAAATATATTTTTTTCTCGATGTTTTCACACAAGGGCACACAAGTACAGGCTGTAACAGACCCGGAAGCACTTTTTGAAGCACGATTTCGCAAACTTTACAACAAGCTCGCTGTGGTGTCCCAATATTTTTGTCCCACAACCTTCCGAGTTGCATATCTCGGCAGGGAATTTAAATTCGAATACGGGTTTATTTTATTTACATTTTCTTTAAGGGTAATGCAATAAACAGAGTTTGAAATTACAAAGTGTTAAAATGACAAAGAGCATATTTGGGGGCATATTTAGGGTTTACACTACTGTATAATACACTATAAAAGCAGGAGATTACTGTTTTTCAGCCTAATTATTAAAAGTGAAACACTCGTTTCAATAATTACAATGTAGAATTATGAATTGTCACATCAAAACATTTGTACTTTTGTGCTTTGATTAACTTTGCTGCCTTGTTTCTTATAGTCACTCATTGACTTGCTGTGTAATGTAGTGTCTTGTTGTGTAATGCTCCTATTCAGGTTTTTTTTTGCCTTCAGATTAGTGCTGCACAATGCATCGAATTTTAATCACAATTTTGGCTGGCAAGATGAAATTAAGATGATTGTCGGCGATATTAGCATTTGAATAATGCACACTACTCGCACTAAACGAGCGCCATTTTGACCACGTAGTGGAAGGGCTCAAAATTTTAGTCCCAGTTTAGCCCTGCGCGTGCGCGCATGTGTACTTGCGTGTGCGCATGTGTGTGTGCGTGAGTGTGTATGCATGTATGTGTGTGTGTGTGTGTGTGAGGGTCATCTCTTAAGCCTGAAAATATAAACAGACTGGTATTTCTCACCAAAAATATGTAGACGTGTGGTAAGTTCCTGTTCCTTGTAGTATGTACCTATTCTGCATTGGCTTTATTTTTTTGCACTTAATGATTGCACTCTGCAATTGCATATTTCTTTTTTGTTAGCTCTTCGTCTTGGGTACATTTTATGTTATTATTTAGGAGTTATTTTTATTTGAGGTTTTATTTTGAACAGAAACCTTGCTCACTTACTGTCTTTTTAAAATAGAAATGCAATAAAAATGTGCTTTATCGAAAATAATGAATAACTGTGATTAATAATTGTGATTTAAATATTGATCAAAATAATCATGATTATCATTTTGGTCATAATCATGCAGACCTGCTTCAGATCACATTTTGCATAATCACATAATTGTTCAAATTCTTCCATTTGCTGCCATCAGGCAAAAGGTATAGAAGCATCAAAACAAGGACTAATAGACTAAATAGCAGTTTCTACCCTGTCGCCATCAGGCCGCTGAATGGCACCTACTTTTCATTCAACTCATGTGCAATAGTTACAATTTTGTGCAATATATATTTTTTCCTAACTGTTCTCTCTCATTTCATATTTAAGTGATTGTAAATATATTTATATATATCTATATATATGTCCTATTTTGTCTCATTCAGTATTTCCTTTATAATTACTTGACGCTGTAAGGACTGCACCTAATTTCGTTGTACCCGTTACAATGACAATAAAGATATTCTGATTGTAATCAGGTCTTGTCAGTCCCTATGAAATGTAGGATTGAAACATCACTTAGACTAACTTAACCTACCTTTTCTTCCATCTTGATCTTTTCATTTTCCTTCTTTAATAACACAAGGGTTTGCTGGGTTTCAGCTTTCTCAAGCAATACAGCATTCATTCTCTCAGAAAGCTCCTGTTTCAAAAGAACATACACTTTATAACAATTGTTATTAGGTTGTTTACTGTTATTTATAGTGATATGACAGAATATCCCTGGTCAAATGACATACATGTCAATAAATAAGTCAATATGTTCTTTACAGGGTCATTTTGGAGTTTTCTGTTAATATTGGTGCACGATTTGTGTATTTTTGAGTGTAACATAATGGCAGGGGGGCATAAATAAAACTTAGCACGATCGACATTTTACCTTTTTTCCTATTTTCCCCAAGTTGCTAAATCCACAATTAAACAATATTTCTGCTTAATACTGTACAGAACTGTCCTCTCTGTAATGTATGCAGACATGCATCCAGACAGGTGTACTACACAATACAATTACCCACTTAACATCACACCATGGTCTTCAGAATAAAAATCTTGAGCAGGCACGGCTGACCTCAAATTTCTACCAAGATGGCAAGAGAAAAAGATATAAATGATGACTTTAAAAAGAGTTTAGCACTTATAAACAGAAGGCAGCAGCTTCGGTCACACAGATTGCTGAGATGGACATTAATTAAATAGGAATGCTGACTAAAGTAATCTCAATTTAGAAACAGTAAGAAAATATATAAAATATCAATCTATTTAGAAAGATAGCAGAGTTTGAAAGCGCTGTACAAACCAGTGACCATGGTGCTCATTAATTAGTTTACCTGTGGGGGCAGTAATGACTCAGTCCAGAGTGTTTACACGTGTTTCATCTTGGTTTACAGTTCTGCACTGAAAACATGGATCCCTATTCTGTCTTAAAACTCACCGTTTACATTCCTGTTTTAAAGATCCTCCTGAAAAACGCCTGGTTCAGACGTCCGTGTGAACGAGTCCATAATGTAGAATTGTAGACACTTTTGGTCTCTGATTAACTCCTCGTTTCTTATTATCACTCGTTGACTAGCTGTGTAGTGTTTTGTATTATAGCATTAGTCACCAATGAATAGGGATGCCACTATCCAATTTTTTTGCCATCAGATCAGATTTTGAAATCACACAATTGTCTAATCAGTCCCTATGAAATGTTGAAGTTTACCTTCAGTTCAGTTTCATGACAGGAGCTTAACACCAGCATAACCAAAGGTGTACATAATGGGGTGTGTTCTGGAAGAATGATGTTTAACCATTCATGGACAGCTTTAGAAACTTCGATCATTTTTACAAAAGTACGCTGAAGCTGGTCTGGCAGCTTGTGGTAGCATTACTCTTTATTTTGCACTTTCAATATTAAATTCTTACCTGTATTACAGCATCATTTGAATTCCCACTCGGAGAAGCCCTTAATATTTCCATTTCCCTTTCCAAATCTTTCAAAACACAAACACACACATATATACAAGCAGACAAAATTAGACGTGTGCATAATCAGAAGGAATTGCAATCAATAAGCAATTGTGAACACTTTTTAACTGCCTACCTCCACATTTTGACTTTAACTTCTGCAATGCAGCCATCTGTTTCTTTGCAAATTTAATGAGATCTTCTTTGGACAATGTTTCCAACTTTAGTGCAAAGAAAGAAGACATGAAACTATAAGTCTTGTGTGTTGATTACAGTAAATAAATACATACACATATGAAAAGAAACTACACCTTAGATTTCACATTCCCCAGACCTGGGGATGGGCTCACGCCCCCCATCTCACTGTCCCGCTGTAAACAAATAAAGCAACAAAGAATAAGGAAAACACCGGGAAACATGAACAGGTTTGTGTTTGCCAGCTATCTAGCTAGATCAGTTGTAAAGATTTCTAGATATCCAGACACAACCTTTAGTAAATACAGAGAAGGAATGACTCAAGTTCTGCTCTATTAATCATAGTGATCTTAAAATATAGTTTGCTAAGTTTACACAGCTTCAAGATAGCCTTTGTCAGAGAAAGGGTATATTTTGTTTCTTAGTGTAAACATACGAAGGGTATCGAATGTTTACACTAAGCCATACTCACCATCTGGACAAAAGTATTGGGACACACCGGTCTTTCAGGATATGGGCTAGTCCCATTACGTCCAGAGAAACATCAGTTTCTGACCTCATAAATCTTCTACAAAAGGATTGGGCACAAATTCACACAAAAACACAAAATCTTGTGGAAAGCCTTCCAAGAATAAGTTGTTACAGCTGCAAACGGGGACTAACTCCATATTAAAGTCTATATATTTCAATGGAATGTCATCAAAGTCCCTATTAATGTAATAGCCAGACGTCCCAATACTTTTGTCCACATATATACATAAAAGTAACAATGAACTAAGGTTATGGCTATATACTAGTATCGGTTCAATAATGATGGAGCCGACCTTTTTGTACATAACTTAAATGGTCCAATGCCCATTTTATCGGACAGTAATTTTACTGGCAGGTTTCCCATTTCCTTATATCTCAGCTAAACTCAAACACAGAGCTTTGTTTCCATGTTGGGATGAAAATTAAAGACTCACCTCCATATCCGAGGTCTGCAGGAGGTGAAATAACCTATGGATTATAGTAACGTTAAGCCGCCGATAGAGTAATTTTGGTAAACATCTCCTGAAGAGGAAGTCTGTTTATATGTGAGGAACAGTACCAGGGAGACCTGGAGCTCTTGCACATCCGCATTCGTCAGCATTGCGTCACAGCGCCGCGTCCCTGGGACCGTCTGATTAATTCTGTTTGTTTTTATTTATCATTATATTATGATTATATATCTTGATTTTGTATCAGTATCAGTGATAAATAACAACTACTCCATTAACAACGACGGTCTTAAAATATTAGTTTACACGGCTTCAGCATAGCTTATCTGCATTTTAGTGTGTACGCCACGCCGTATACACTATGTGGACAAAAGTATGAGGACACCTGTTTTCAGGGCTAAGCAATATGCATTTTTCCACGACAATGCTGCAGCTAAATTAAGCGTGTCGAAGTCTCTGTTTTTATGAAGCTGCTAAAATCCTCCTCTGCATTAAGTATTATCACTTTTATCGCACTTTCGATCTCTACATATTCTTTTATTTCCTTAATTTCTTCTATTATTTGTTGTATTTTTATTCTACTTCGGTAAAGAACACTGGCTGATATTTTGTGTGATAATGTGCTGTATTATAAATAGACTTGACTTGAATAAACTTCAGTAAAAGAATTAACATCTCACTTTGTTCTTAAGTAAGAGGTGAGCAAAATCATTTTAATCAATAGCACGATAAACTACATAATGTGATTTTTTGAGCCCATAGTGAATATTGCCAGACTTTAGACATTTGCACATTGCAGGTTTCATTAAATTATATGTACATAAGTACTTTGTTATGTCTTTTTTTTTTTCATCGTATCATGTTTCATGGATGCTTAAATAAAAGTTATGGTAGATCTTGACGCAAGTGCAGTTTCGGTTCACAACTGGGAACTCTTGAAAGCTCCAAACTGAAAGTCTGGCCTGAAAATCAGGCTTCATCAATGTAGGCTGTACTGAATTTATAATCTAAAAAGGTCCATAGAATGTTCCATCACTGTGTAACTCAGTCATTTTTCCATTTTGCTCCATGGTGCCATCTGCCGTTCATCTTTAAAGAGAACCTTTAGCTTAAAGCTAAAGCTTAAAAGCTCAAAATCTTGTTCCGCATCCACCTGCTCACTAGGCCTCGCATTGATTGAATACAGCACCTCGCCTCGGCTGTTTTGGCTGGAGTGAATTTAGGGTCGAGAAACAATTATTTGCAAACGTGAAATATTCCACCATTATATAAGTCAAAGAATCTGACTATTTACCATCTTCCCTCTTTGCATTATGCTGGAATTTCTTGTTCACTATAGTATCTGTAAGAAAAAAATCTAAGTAGAGCTAAATCTAGATGACAAATTTGAGCAAATAGAACAACTGATTCAGAAAATTGGAGCTCATATAAAGTTTAAAACCTCACAGCAACATCTACATCTACTGCCCATAGCAGTGTTCACCTATTTTTGTTCTCTATAGAGAATGAGGTCAGGCACTGATGTTGGAGGAGAAGGTCTGGATAATAATCTCTGTTCCTGTTCATCCCAAAGGTTCTGGATGGGGTTGAGGTCAGGGCTCTGTGTGGTCAGTCAAGTTCTTCCACACTGAACTCCTCCAGCATGTCTTTATGGAGCTCGCTTTGTGCTCTGGGACACAGTCCTGCTGGAACAGAAAAGGTTATTCTCCAAACATGGCATTGTCCAAATATCTTGGTCTGCTGAAGTATTAAGATTGCCCTTAAGATCGCCCCTGGAAATAAAGGGCCTAGCCCAAACCTGGAGTGTCCCCATACTTTTGTTCCTATGATGTATATATCCATATGTTTCAGTGTTGGTGGATTATCTGTGATAGTTGCTATTAACATGTATTATCATTATAGTGTTCTGTAACTAACATTACTGTGAGTATCTTTCAATTATGCCTTGCCTACGCTTTGGATCATCTTATGCTTTGTGTTACCCTTGCACCCTTTGCAGTTGAAGGGGTTAAAATGAAGAAACTGTCAGTCCTGGTGTTCCTGTAATCCTCTGACCGCGTGACACAGATATTTCGTGGTTGCAGAGACCGGTTGGTATTTTTAACGGTAGCTGTGTCACTTGACACCACTCACAGACGCCAGTTCTATATTTTCCAAACTATACTATTTATCTTGTTTTCCTTTATTATGCTATTATACTATACTGATGTCTCTCACTTTCTTCCTTGTTCTGTAATAATACACTTTGTCTATATAGTCCACTGTTATATAAAAATCATGGCTTGTAATGAAAGTGCACTTTCCTGTCATACAAACGTTCCAAAAATGAACTGATATTAAACAGCTCTTATCACCGTGGGTACTTCATTAGACATCCTCTTTTGTGTAGCAACAGCGGCAGTCCCGGTAAGTCTTCTGCAGCTCAGAGATTACTCTGAACATTACACCTTCAGGATTGTTTAAGGTTCTGGCCGACTATGTGATACACAAGAGTTATTCTCCAAAAGGAGGCAGACTGAAAAGCGCAGGAGTGTAACTCTCTTCCTCTGGCATGCCTGGTATGAAAACACACAGTGGCAGCTGCTAGCACCAAGTTTGGAGATGACAGTCTATTTGTAGAGTCTAGGAAATACTCAGTGCTAGAAGGTAGAATGTTCTGCCTTGTTAAAAGTCCCATGTTCGTTTCTGACTATTTAAATAAATTAAAAAACCTGAAAAAAGACAAAAGTGAAATAATAATGAATATACCATTATGTGTTTAGGGGCTACAATCTATCATCATCTAGTGGCCAAAACGTTTTTTCCCTCATTTTAATCATTAATTAGTACTGATTTTAATTCTTTTTGTTCAATGTTTGTAGTCATCTGCCACATGTATTTGAAATATATTTCACACATTCCACATTCCTTATGACTTTATCAGGCTGGTGTTTCTATAATAGCCTTTTGCAAGCCTGAATGCTTCTAAAAGACTGATTTTTACATGAAAAAATAAAGTAAATTAAATTAAGTAAATTAAACTTGTCCATTGTGACTGGCCTATTAGCATGCTGTTATTATTTAGTATCAAAAGATCACAACTATTCGTTCATTTTGTGTTGTAGTTTATGCAGTTTTCCAGTTCTGCCATCTCATAAACCTTATAAATAAGGTTCCAGGTTAAATGCTACACAACTGAGTTTGACTAGTGAATTTAAATTAGACAGACTGGAAACAAGATTACAACAGCGGGAGCTAAAATAAGTGGAATGGAGTTTTGTTCTGTCAATTTTGTCCAACCTTGCAGCAACAAGAATGAAAGAAGGTAAATGTGGCATAGATGGGTCAATTCATGCTTCTCTTCCTCTAATGAAGGTTTATGCTTATAATCCAGGGATGATCTAAACATTCTGACATTGAGATTGTGAAGCTAGGCTCTTAGTTTGAAAGGTGGACAGCCTTTTACTAAGCAACAGATAGGGAGGAGGGAGGAAAGGAAAGGGGACTTGGGGACCTTCACTGGTCAGACAGTCACAGTGTGGCAATCAGGGACTTCCACTTCTGGCCAAAATTTGTTAAATACTTTGGAGTACTCTCACTGACCTTGCTACAATCTGCTTGGACCTTTTGCTTCCACCATGGAGGACCAGAACCAAGAGTTTGCTGAAAATGGAGACATTGTGCAGCTTAATGGGGTTCAGCATGGACAGAATGGCCAGGAGACCATGCCTCTCTCCACCTCTCAGAGGAGACGCAGTGATATCAAGGTGTACAAGGAGTTTTGTGACTTCTACGTTCGCTAGTAAGTTCAGATTTCTTTTTCTGTAAATGTTGATTTTTTGTGTAATGAGAAAGTGTCTTTGTTTACTTGTTATGTCATGATATATATATATATATATATATCAGTGGTGGGCATAGATAATTTTTTTTAATCTAGATTAATCTCACTGTAATCTTGGAATTCATCTAGATTAAAATGGCTCATTTGAATTCTGCCGAAGAGCTGAAGCCCCACCACCCACCCCCCAATGGTCCCAAGCCACCCTAAATATATAGCCATTATTCTACTATTTTTAAATGTTATATCCAAACATTTCATACGAGATATCACTGAGCGCAGATAAGCACTTTACAAACAGAAACAAGACTATGAACTGAAATGAAGAATAATAAGTCTAGCTCTCATTATTGAATTAAAATGA
>JBBPDH010228396.1:0-12396 GCA_037974565.1 Clupeocharax schoutedeni | reverse complement strand
CCCACCTCTGCCTCTGGTTGGCTTACCATGAAATTTTACTCCACCTTAGCCAATCATCATCCCTTATGCGGTTGTCTTGCCCTCACCAAAGAAAATGAAAAAACCTTGCCGCTCCTGTGGCTGAGAGGCTGGTCGAATGAAAACAGCTTAATTACAGTAATGCGCCACATGTTATTGACAGTAACGGTAACGGCGTTGTAATGACGGAAACAGCAATTGCTTAGATTACCAGTTACTGAAAAATTACTTTTTTTATTTTAATGCCGTTATTCCCATCACTGGTTGTCGGACTCTTCACTGTCACAGAAACATATAACAGCAAAAAAGACTTAAAGACTGTGTGCAACCTATTTCTACCATGAGTTGACGTTTGCTACTATTCAAGTTTTTAAGTTTCTTGTATTCTCTTTGTCCAGAGGAGAAAATCAGCTTTGATCCTCTATCCTGGTGAATGTTTAGTGAAAAATCTACATACGCCCCACCCCCAAATGTAGTACATCAACCAAGACGGCCTATTATCTTTCTTTCTCCTTTCGCTCTTCTCTCTTTCTGTCGCTACTCTTTCAACTTTTCTTTTTTTTCTCACATTTTCTCTTTTTCCTCTCTTTCTTTTAGTACTCTATACAGTATATAGCCCTCTTGTCTCTTATCTCTTCTCCTCCCTTTATCTTCTTTCTTTCTATTTGTATTTTATTCTCTCTTTCTCCCTCTCTCTTTCTCTTTCATTGAATGGGGGTCATCTATGTCTATTGGCTCCTTGCCAATTAAATTTTTTTATTGTAGTTGTTGTGGGACTTGTTTAGTAATTTGTGGGTAGTTTTGATTAGTCTGGACCTGTGGCTGCAACAGCA
This sequence comes from Clupeocharax schoutedeni, assembly GCA_037974565.1. Lineage (NCBI taxonomy): Eukaryota > Metazoa > Chordata > Actinopteri > Characiformes > Alestidae > Clupeocharax > Clupeocharax schoutedeni. The sequence goes on along the minus strand of JBBPDH010228396.1, from coordinate 11,545 downwards.
TAGAATCTCAGTCTCAGAGAGGTGCTGTATCTGCACCATGGTGTTTTCCTGTTCAGGTGTGTTCCTGACAGCAGCACAGCTGTTGAGGGTGTTCTGCTCGCTGTGCGTAATGTGTGAGCTGTGAAAATGCTTCCTGTTTGAAAATGTTTTTCTGAAGAAGGAGATTTTGGTAGGTAGGATCATTGAGTTATTTGGCTGATGGGAGTAATTGAGCTTGTTTCTCTGCTTGCAGCACTGACCACTCGGATGCGTGTCAGCCCTGTAAGAAGGAATTATGATACATCAGGAATTCAAATAATTATATTTTTGGCACACAAACATCAAGGGGAAAATAATACAATAGGAAAATATAGCATATGGACTAGGGATGGGAATCGATAAGAAATTATTGATGCGAGTACCAATATAGATTCTTCTTATCGACCCGATCCCTTATGGATTCAATCATCGATTCCTAAAGTGTTACAGGATGAGACTGTTGCCTTAAGAAACTTTGCATTCTGGTTAATTGAGCCTCTAGGGAGTCTGGAAGATATAGTATTTCAGAGAGTGTTTGGAGTTTTACGTGGCTGCTCTGTTTGTGAGTGATTCTTGTCATTCTAACGTTCTTTTTGGGAGGAAAGAACAGACCCTGCTCACCATAACTGTCTCATTTTTGGACCTGCTCTGTGACTGAGAGTAATGAACCAAAGACGCCTGGCTAACAACTGCTAAAGCCAAGGCTGAGAAGACAACAGCAGTATAAAATAAATATTTTTATAATATTTTTTTAACTGATCATAATTTTATAGACAGATAATAAGACCTGGTTAGCTATATATTTACATTCAAAAAGTGGTCATAGGCCATTTGGTAAATATAAACACTTAAATTATTCACTTAATCTTCCTTTAAACAATAAATAATATGGTCCAAATATTAAAATACAATTATAAAAATAAATTATAGCATTCTTGAATTTGAATGCTGTGTTGAGACTTTAAATGTTTTAACATGTTGCTGGTGTTACCACCCTTCCAAGCTGAAATGGAACTACACTGATTACAAAGAACACAGCTGTGTTTTTGGGGTTTTTTTTCAAAATGCAACCACACCTTGGATGTCTTTCTCAGCTCCATCATTGCGTGCAACGTGGGAAAAAATCTGAAAGAATCGTTAGAGGAACCGATAATGTCGGAGATAAATGATTCCAGTGCTTGGCAAAATTAACACCGGATCTAAATCGAAACTGGGTTTCATTCAAAAACACATTGAATCTGTGTTGTTAATGGTTAAGACTGCATGGATTCCATGAACTCCATGATTCATCAAAATACCCAGTAACACTCACCTGGTGCTATAATTGGTCATGTCAAAAACCATGATTGGTTATGAGGCTCATTTCAATATTGTAGAGTGTGATATTGTGATAACAATAGCGATTGTGCAGACATAAGAAAATTATGTGGAATATGGAGGGTCATATGTGGATGGTTCTGGGATGTATAAACACTGTCTTGCCACCTAGGAGGTATTTATACTGTACCACAGCTTGATATATATTTGATACTTATTAAGAATAGTAAGAAGGTATCTGTCGCTATCCGTTTCTATGATTTGAATAAATATATTAAAATGGTGAAATGGATTCTAAGGATGGATACAAGTACAGTGTCACCAAGAAAGCAATAGCTTGCATGAAACCTTTGTTCTTTCTTTAGTGGTGGGTTTTTACATTTTGTTTCTTGTCTGAACACTCTTTCCCTCTTCTGTGTGGGAACTCTCTGTAGGTTCTCTAAATAAAAATAGTGCAAGAAATGGGCTTTAAAGAGAGGCTCTTAGATTATATCAAATGGAAGGTAGTGCAGTAGAGTGGGAGATTTAAAGTGGAGGTTGAAAGTTGTGGCAGCCTTAGGTCATGGGACTAACTACAGTTTAAAAATTGCAATTCTATTTCTTTCTTTGAAGGCAAGAAATGTTTCTAAAATAAAGAGGTGTCAGAAATGAGAGCGGGCTTAGTATAAAAAATTGAGTGAGTACAACTTTCAGGTCCCTCACTCTCTCAACAGCCTTCCAATCCCAAAGCTATGAACAAAACATGAACTAAACTGTGCACAGCTGGATATGATATGCGTTTTAGTGACTTTTGCCTTGCTACACTTTAGATAATACTTGGACATGGCAGATCTTGACATCAGTTTTAAATCTCTTCAGAGTCAGCATGTGCACGAGTCCTCAAGGCTCTGATTGGATGTTTTGATTTAGTTGTGGGTGGATTCTTGCAAATGGCATGCGGAGTCTGAGGATTCAGATTTTTCTGAAGGTAGATTATATTACATTATATTCAGATGCTTTTATCCAAAGTGACTTACAGTATGAGGAAACATTCATGTTTTAGGACAGTGTGAGAACCAGCGAAGATTACTGATTGTTACTCATTATCTAAAAGTAATGCAAGAAGATTAGGAGCATTAGGAGAGACGATGCTCTCTAATAAGATGAGTCATCAGGAAGTTTTTGAGGCTCGAGAGGGATTCTGCTGCTCTCATCAGCTTACACAGATGTTCCATGGTGGAGCAGAGGGAGCGAAAAGAAACATAAGGCTAAATCATAGGTTAAAGATAGCTGGGTGCAAACCCAGATGTCCCTCTGTAGGCAAGAATTAATGAACTTAATTTGGGCTGTCAGCCCATGTACTGTAGGCCAATCAGCAGTGGGGTGACATGCCACCTTTTGGGCTGGTTAAAGGCTGTGTTCTGATGAATCTGTAAGGGTCTGTGAGACCCACTAGGATGGCATTGCAGCCATCAAGGCGAGAGATAACCATCACGTGTACCAGGAGTTGGGAGGCATGTTGAGTCATGTATGTCCTGTTTTATGAGCCGAAGTGACATAACCAAGAGACAGATGCAATGTGGTCATAGAGTTGATTGTCAATCATTTCACCCAAGTTTCGGAAGCACTTTGGATGGTATGCAAACTGAAGAGGCATTTTTTATATTGATATTTTGATGGATATAAGGTTTGGCAAAGATAACCAGAAGTGCTGTCTGGGCAAGATTCAGCTGTAGGTGATGATCCTTCAGCCATGTGGATATGTGTCATAGACAAGCCGAGATGCGTGCTGAGACGGTGTGGTCATCTGGCAGGAAGGTAAATCTCTGTATGGTCTGACAGGACGGTCACACTGCGTTCGAGGATGTTCAATAATTGTCCATTTTTTATATTCGATTTATTAGAGCTGACTGACCATTCGTATATAAATGTTGGGGTTATTTATTTGGATCAGGAGAAAGACTTTGACTATGTTGATCACAAATACCGTTCTGAAGTATTGATCTCTGGCTAAAGGCTGCCATCCTATACCTACCCACTGACTGACACTGAAATCTGGGAGTACCCTTCTAAGATGATCTGTGGGTATAGCGCTGGATCTTCAGCTGTTGCTTGTAAATCCTAATGGGCAGCAACAAACAAGACTTCCTGACTTTCATGTAATAGTTTAAGGAGAGTGGAGGCTGCTTGTAACTGGGTGGTGGTGGCTGGATACTTGATTCTGGATCATGGTCATGGGTTCGAATCCTACATTCAGCACCACCACTGGATTTCTCAGCAAGACCCCAAGTTGCTCCAGGGAGACTGCCCCCTGTAGTTAGGAAACGGAAGTTGCTTTGGATAAATGCGTCTGATAAATGCTGTAAATGTATTGTAACTGTCTGTGATAAGGTTCTAGAGACAGGACCCTGCATGTTGGTGAAACCTTTACATCTTCAAAAAGATGCACTTTGTGAAGAACCAGTTTATCTGGCTGGACTGAGTAATCTGGGTTATTTGCTGGTTCCAAGTGAAGAGGTATAGAAGTCTACACAGTTCCAGTCACAACACACTGGTCTGTGAGACTGATAGAGAATTTCACAAGTGAGGAACAGCAGGCACTCCCTTCAGCAGTCAGATCTGCTTGCCAGATAAGATGCATCCTGCTTTTCCATCGGCGCAAGTGTCTGTAGCTGTTGAGGACTAGCAGAAGCGGAGGGATAATCTTAGAACTTAGTTTTAAATTGCCTGTGTCTGAAAGAACTGGCAGACCTACAGAGGAGGGTTTTCATGAGCCCAAATGATGGATATTTGTAGGTTTGTAGGAGGCCTGAGACTATGGAACATTTGCTTGCTAGGTGTGTTCACCTGAAACGTCTATTGAAACTCTTGAGGGGGTTGTGCGGAAATGCAGGGTCTTTCACTTTCAGAATGTTTGTTCCTGTTTGTTCCTTTTCTTAATTTTTCTAGCTTTGCCTGTTAAATTTTCTGTTTGGAAATTGTTAATATAGCTTACAAGGCATAATTGGGCAGTAACACTGGATGATGCCTCAATACAGATTTTAGAAACTAAGGAATGCTAAAGTTTACGACCATGTGGTGTGTTGAAGATCCACTGACTGTTTGTAAGACGAATATAATTTTCGGTTGTGCTTTGTGGGAGTTTGGGAGTTTGGGAGAGGGGAGGGGAAGGGTTTGATGGTGTAATAAGTGTTGTTGTATGTTAAAGCATAAATCAAAACATTTTCTCTCCTCTGTTTCTTTCACCCATCTCTGTTTATCCATTTTTCTTCTTATCTTTCTTATATTCTCTCTCCCTTACATCTCTATCCCCAGTTGGTGCAGGTGTGGAGGTATTCCTCACAGGAAGGTGATGAAACATCATACCATGCCCCTAGTCATCTCCTTCAGAGGGAGCAGTGTAAAACTTGCTCAGATCACACAGATCTTTCCCCTTTAGCACTCCTAGGCTCTTTGAGTGGACTCTGTACTGATGAATGTGGATGAGGTTAAGGTTTTCCCCAGATAGGCTCTCACTAACATCTGCAGAGAACTTGAGCAAAAACCTACACCAAAGGCCACCTGTGGCAAATTTGTGAACTGTGCAAAAATGTTTACATTTATTTGCATCAAAACTGCATGAATTAGTATAAAACTTACACATATCAATCTACAGTACTGAAATATTTTGTGAACTAGATTGGTCTGGGTGTTACATAGCTTAGTCACCTTGTACTCTTGGAGAATTTGGCCTGGAACATGTACAGGGGTACCTTGACAAGTGTCCCAACGTTTTTTTGTGATATGAGCTCTCTCGGCCAATTTTTTGTTTTGAGTTCAGAGCTAAAATTTGGGTTACGAGCATTTGTGCTTACAATTCTTTTGCAAAAGTACTTTTAGGTCGGCAGATCACTTACTTTTAGCTGTCCCCAAGACTAGAAGGAAGCTTAGGGGTGATCGAGCTTTTTCAGTTGCTGCTCCAAAATCATGGAATGCAGTGCCTTTGAACATCAGGCAGGCTGACTCCCTTTCTGCTTTTAAGAGCTCTCTTAAAACTTTATTAATGTGTTTCCTGGAGGTCTGGAACAGATTAATGGCATTTCAATTCATTTCAATAGGGAAAATGTATTTGATATATGAGTAATTTGAGTTATGAGCTCCATCACTGAATGAATTAACTCGTAAGTCAAGGTACCACTGTGTTTATAGGTAAAACTAAAGAAAGGTGTCTATATATGTATATTTGTGGGATTCCACATGGCATGGTGTTTTTCTCTGATTTATAAGAATAAATAGAGATGAAATAAATGATTTTTCTGTATTTAATACATTTATCAGAGCTAATGTTTTGTTTGATTTTCAATTCTGTAATGAAAAAAAAGCAAGAGTGTTGTTAAAATGTCAATTTATGATAATAGAAAAATAAGATTGCCTAGCTCTTTTGAAAATGTCATAAAATGAAGCTTAGTTTTTGTCCATTTGAAGGCTTCTCTCCTCTAATTTCCAACTTTTATGGTCTTTCCCCATGGTGCTTTCTGCTTAGCAGGAATCCTTTTAGCCTTCACAGGTGCTACATTAGCAAACACCCTGAGAACTTCAGAGTTAAACTAATTAAGGTGGACTCTGCTGCTATAACAAGTAACTCTGACATGACTGGTCTCTGGTATTCTCAATAATGTACCTTTTTTAAAAAAATCTGACTTGGATGAGGAAAACATCAAGCCAGTCAAGGCAAACACAGAAATTGTCAGACAGAGCTACATCCTTACCCTTCACAGTAGGAACACCGAAAACCTTGCTGATAACCAAACCCAGAGATATATGATCCAGAGGTGAATTAGGCCAGATGTGCTGTCAGTAGTGGCATCATTGTGACTATTAAGACCAACAGCTGTAATAAAACAATTAAATTCTACATTGACAGCATTTCAGAGAATTCATCAGTAAAGTTTGGACAGTATTTTGTGGGCCTGTAGATAACGGCTAGTAAAATCCTTGGAGAGCTTTTCATCGCAGTGCAGAGATGTTCAACGGAATGAAACTTACCAAGTAATATTTTCTTTCTTTGAATGCCTTTGAATAAAGTGGTTACAACCCAAATGTGTCTGCCAACTTGAGAATGTTTCAGTTAAATACATAAAATCTGACTCTATTGTAGAACTAAGATCATTAAGTAAAAGTAATTTGTTAGCAAGTCATCAAAAATGAAGAACTACTAACTTCATTGCAGAAGTTAGGCTGTTTTGTGAGTTATGCTGTTGTCCCTTACGAAAATTAACCATGGTTTACTATGATTAAATAACCATGGTTTTCATGTTTTTTTGGGTAACTATGAAGTGGTACATGTATATGTAAACTATGGTAGAACCACAGCTACCATGAAGTGGTATGGATAAACCATAATAAAACTATGGATAGAACCCAAGTACCATGAGGTACCATAGTACAACCATAGTACCCCAAAAAACTGCATCAAAACCATAGGAAAACATAGTGAATTTTCGTAAGGGGTTAGCTGGTCTGGTTGTATCTTGTTCTTTCTACTCCCCATGAGAACCCCATAATTTTGCAGCATCATGGTTCTTGAGCCGCCAGTCACAACAAAGCATAGCAAAAGTTCTATAGTCAAAGTTCTAAAAGATTTGGATCACACCTCATGCTACACACTTTTTTGGATTTGTCCACTTGAGTTGCAGGGATTTTTATCTTTTTTTCCACTGCTGGACAGTCCCCTCTGCACTGAGATTTCTAGTGTCAGGGGAGCTAAAGGACATTCTATGCTCAGAATTCTTATTGTTAAATGATTAGCCTGTTTATTGGGGCGTGGTAGAGGATATGGGGTGAAAGGTGCCTTGGACTTTTTAGGTAAAACCTGGAGGCTACCTGAGATGGACAGAGATAGCTAACTCCCTGCACACACCAGTTCCTTACATCCTCTCTGAAAAGTCCTTGCATTGAGGCAAAGTTGTTGAAAGCTGGAGTGTGGTGGCAGATTTGTGTGTCTGATACCTTACATCACAGTGTTTCTATCTTCATGAGATTACACTAATGAACAAATGATGTACACAAGCACTGCCTGGTATTGCCACACTGTGCTATGTTTTTAATTTGGCCATTTCAAGACGTGTGCAGGGCCTGGGCCCAGTCAACCTACATAGGGTCATGAACTGGCCTGAGCAGTAATGTCATTATGCTCCTTATTTTTTTAATTATAACATATTGCTACCAGTGGACTTTCTTCATTTTATTCTCAGTGACCTGGCCAAAGTACAGCTATCTACTAGGACAGTTGTTTGAAATATCAAAACTGGGAGTTTGTGGGTAAACCTGGCCCAGTGATACACTTTTTAAATTTTTGAAGACTGTGAGTCTGTTTGAATGTAAGAAGTGGATCAGAGACAACTGACATTCATGCCTGTCAGTAAAATGCTGTCTTACTAAAAGTTTCAATTTAAATGATGAGAATTATGTCAGCCAAAATGATTATGTATCAGAATTTACAGCCTCTGACTGTCCATGGTGGGGATGGAAATTAACGTATAGACAGGTTTCTACAGTATTTACATTATTTTCAAGAAATAAAAAGTAAACGCACAACTTTTTTATTCAGTTTTATTCAGACACTGACTAAATGAAGAAACTTATATAAAGTAATTTTCCCTCTCACTGTGGGACCTGAGTTGACCCTACCCAAACTGCCAAAATAGAACTTTCTAAGAGTAAAAAGTAGGTTATCCCACTCAGTCAAATGCCTTCTCTGCATTCAAAGGTATCAAGGCCTCAGGAACAGCATTTTAATAGAAAGTAGAGCTAATTGGGGCAAAAATTCTGGTAAAACTCCACCCAGCCCAGGACATTTCACACTCTAATAGTAATATGGCCGTAGCGATAAGGTGCAGCTACCTGCTCAAGTGTACATGGGCTGATACTATAAAAAAAAATGTTTAAGTCAGTAGAGGCTAAGTGTTGTTGAGACGAGTGAAGCTCAAGTAAAATGTCCTGAATGCATTATTGACTTCCACAGGATCTGTTAAGATTAGAGAGAAACAGGCCCAGTGTAGACTAAGTGCTCGGAATGTGCAAGCTTTTTCCCACATTCATAGAATTTTAACTGAAATTAAGCTAAAGTTCTGTGGTATTGTGTGAAAGAATGACATCATGTTCTGCCCTTAGGTAATACGTTAGGTAAAAACTGGCTTGAAATCAAATCTGTTTCAGAAAGATGAACTTGAGAAAATGCTCATTCCAGTGAAATCTGAGCATGTGTCTGACCCATCTGTGTTTCACAGACCCCACTGACCACCATGCTTCTAATCACTTGTATTTGTATAGTTTACCCGCAGCGTAACCCTCGCTGTGACCGCATGACGCACATAAGTGCTAAGCGTTTGTCCTGTGTATGATGTGTCCAAGCGTTGCACTTTACAGCAAGTTTCAGTTTGATGGCAATTCATGGGTGCCAGAAGTCTTTTTATGGTGGGGCATGAAATGGGGCTCTACATCTCAGCTGTACTCAGGGAAGGGAAAAGTGGGGGAACGATGGCCCCCTGCTACAATGCTTCAGGTGCCTGTGTGGTATTTTAATTCATATTTTAAGGTAAATTTTATATGACATTTTGGATGAACAGCCTACCCACTCCTGGGGACTGTGTAAGTGAAGATTACACTTGCCCTATAGACCCTGATTGTGATTATGATTCTTCCTCTGCTAAGCACCTCCGCATGAGGATTATGCTTTAAAGGGTTTGTGAAATACAGAAAATCACTGGATTAATTCATGACTCTGTTACTCAGCTAACTGCTTCAGCAAAACCATTTTAGGAGGAAGGCAAATGAATATGAAAATTATTATTTGAAATGTTACAAAAGATCACAAAGTGTAAAAAATTGCTATTTGACATGGGACTGGGTTAAAATGAATTAGCTGAGAGATTAAGTTGTTTTGACTGTGTGATGTATGCCTCCTTTTCATGCGGATTGGCACTGTCTCCTGCTGGTAAAAGAAAAAGAGAGGAGATAAATGCACCTTAAGCAGCATTGTTCGCCTCCTCTGACTCCTCTGGCAGTGCGGTCCACCCACACTAAAAGCCTCTTTAGGACTCTTTAATTGGCACAGATCGGCTGATCTCCATGGCAGCTGCTTCTGCTGTTCTTTCCCTCTCTCTCTCCAGACTGCTGGGAATGCAGACACAAAATCTTCAGAAAAAAAAGACTTCTTCACGGTAAAAGGGTTGATTTTGCTTTTTATTTCAAAATTATGCATTTTCTTAGGAAAGCAATGTATCCTAGAAAATAATTTCCTGCTCCAAAAATTTTATTAATAATAGCAACCTGTCAGTTTATCAGGTTCATGGGGCAGCTTTCAGGTTTAATATTAGTGTCTGAAAATTGGTGTCTGAGATATGGCATTTGGAAAGTGCTGAAAAGGGTTCATTATTAAGGTATAATTATATCAAACATATATTATATTTCCATTGAGGAAAATTGCAATTAAACAACATCCCCCATGTCCTCCTCCTCTTCTAACAGACAGAAATTTTGCCAGCCTTTAATTGTTTTCTTTTGCTTGTTCCTTCTGACATTACCCTAGTAGGGAGCTGTTTCTCAAGCTATTTTTAGACAATTTGGCTCGTTCTGAGTTGTGAGCAGGTTCAGCTGTGGAGTGGAGTAAATGAGCATATTTGGGATGTGAAAATCAAAGAACACTGTCAAAATGTGTAACTAGTTGACATTGATGTCCATATTCACAATAGGTTTGGTATTTGAATGCCAGACAGAATTAGTGTAGTGGGACATGGGGAATGATTCAGGAGAGTCCATTACATTATTCAGAGTTTATTCTTAATCTAACAGGAAAGGCAGTGAGTGACAACGATAAAACCAGAATGCCCCCATTATAATCAACGAAGCAGTCCATCATCAGAATGACACGGCAAAACAAAAGAAGGTAAAAAAAAAAAGGAGCGTATTACCATTCTTTGACATTTTAGAATAAAATGAGAAGTTTAATATTACAAATAATGTTTCGGGTAAATGATTTGTGTAAATGATCTAGACAAGTTTTGGTGTTTATTGAAATAATTTGCTCATAAGGTCTATTAAGGTGTATTTGGGGAGTGTTTTCCACAGCTTGTATTTGTATTTCAAGCTTTTTGCGGAGCCTCTGGTATTGAAGAAAGCCGGCGTTGCAAGGCCAGCTTGTAAAATCCCCCTTTTATTTTAGTTTAAATGTTTTGCAGAAGCTTTGAGCCTATGTGCGCAGTTTGTGGCCATCACTGGGGGGTGTATGTGTCTGGAGACAGAATGTCTCACAAACCGCTCAAGCAGTGTGCTCCTGTCCCAGATGGTCACTAATACGACAGTTCTGCCAATAAACATGACGTGAAATCGCTTTGTCACAATTCAACATGATTAAACTGCTTTAACCTTACCTCTTGAACTGTCCAATCTGTTAGGAAACCTTCCACTAAAAAACTCCAGGATATGTTTTTTCAGAGATCGCTTCATCAATAAAAGAGACATCATTTTATTCTCTTTTTCTCACTATCACCTCCCTCTCCCACCTCTCTCTTAACAGTACATGTTACATCTGTTGACACATATTCTTAACTTTACGATTTTGTGTTTTTATTAATAAAACCATTCATAAAAAGGCATCGGTGGGATGAATGCTCTTACAACAACATCTTTACCCATAATGGTAATTAGCTCAATCACAGGGTACCCTCAGAGGGTAGGTAATCTAGATACTGTAACTTATGAGTAAACTGAAATTCATGGATATAAATTAATATATTTAAGAACCAAGTAATCATATATTTTTCCAAAAACAGCTTTAGCACCACTGCATGACCTCTCGCTATGCAACAGCATCCCACTGTGTGAACCTTTCTCTGCTGTGACCAGTTAGAGAAAAATGCAAGTGTAAATAGATATACATGTGATCAATCAAATCACTTCAGAAGGTTTTCTTAGATGCATTCGGGCCACACACAACACACACAACAAATCCCTCCTAATGTTATCACAGTGCCTCCCCAGGGTGTTTTGCTCATGGAAGAGACTGTCCTTCAGAAAGCACCACTGCCAGCAGATTCATGCTGAGTTTAGATAAACTTCACCACCTTGTTACAGTACACTGGAGCAGTTGGATGGCCTAGTGGTTAAGGCATCCACCCTGCGACCAGAAAGTCTGGGTTCGATCCCCAAGACCGCTAGGCGCCGCTGAGGTACCCTGAGCAAGGTACCGTCC
>JBBPDH010228363.1:0-12400 GCA_037974565.1 Clupeocharax schoutedeni | reverse complement strand
ATATGTATGTATGTGAGTGTACATTCATATATAATATACTTGTATATATAAATATACGTGTGTGTGTGTGTGTGTGTATATATATATATATATATAGAGAGAGAGAGAGAGAGAGAGAGAGAGTACCGGTCAAGTTTTAGAACATCCCAGTATTTCAAGCTTTTTTTTATTGAAATGCAAACAGTTCAGGTCCAATGAATAGCATGAAATGGTACAAAGGACAGAGCTGAACTGCGAAAAGCTTAAAAATGTAGAGGTTATCCAGAACTGGGAAATAATTCTGGAGCTCCATGCAGTTCCTCTGGTCTGTGCCTAGTTGCTCGTGTTCATCCTACAGCAAGATAGTGACCCGAAACGTAAGTCCAAGCTTTGCCAGAACTACCTTAGAAACAAGAACAAGATGGAAAGCTGGAAAACTTGGAGCGGTCAGAAGTCTCCACACTTAAACCCTAGTTTTTAGCATGAACTGGACAGAGTGAAAGCAAAGTGTCGCACACTTATGGGAACTTCTGCAACGGAGCTGGGAAGAACTTTCTGCAGAATGAACAATGAACCACTAGAAAAATTGGGGTGATCTAAAACTTTTGACTGCTAGTGTGTGTATATATATATATATAGACTATAGTACTGCATATATATATATATAGTACTGCGCAAAAGTTCTGAGCTGATGATATACCCCCCAACCCATTTTAAAGAGCCAAAGCAATCAGGTGGCTTTGAGAATTTTGCACACTACTGTGTGCTGTGTGTGTGTGCTGTGTGTGTGTGCTGTGTGTGCGTGCGTGTGCTGTTTGTGTGTGCTGTGTGTGTGTGCGTGTGCTGTATGTGTGTGCTGTGTGTGTGTGCATGTGCTGTATGTGTGTGCTGTGTGTGTGTGCGTGTGCTGTATGTGTGTGCTGTGTGTGTGCGTGTGATGTGTGTGTGTGCTGTGTGTGTGTGCGTGTGCTGTGTGTGTGTGTGCTGTGTTAGTGTATGTGTGTGTGCTGTGTTAGTGTGTGTGTGTGTGTGTGCTGTGTTCGTGTATGTGTGTGTGCTGTGTTAGTGTGTGTGTGTGTGTGTGTGTGTGTGTGTGTGTGCTGTGTGTGTGTGCATGTGCTGGATGTGAGTGCTGTGAGTGTGTGTGTGTGTGTGTGCTGTGTGTGTGTGTGTGTGTGTGTGTGCTGTGTGTGTGTGTGTATGTGTGTGTGTGCTCTGTGTGTGTGTGTGTGTGTGCTCTGTGTGTGTGTGCTCTGTGTGTGTGTGAGTGTGTGTGCTCTGTGTGTGTGTGCTCTGTGTGTGTGTGTGTGCTCTGTGTGTGTGTTGGGCCAGGTTGTCCTGTCTGCTGTTTGTACATTAATGAAGCTGGCATGGTGGCAGAGCTGCTTCTTCAGTGTATTTGGATGGGTTTCATGCAGGTTGTCTTTGATTGGCACAGAGGAGTTGTGTTTCAGAGCGGGGGGATTGTGTAACGCCTGAATATGAACTAATCTCCACCGAGTGTCAGTCTACAACATAATGAGCAAGTTCTTTGTGTTTGATCATTTGTCTGAGCCAGAATGTGTTAAGCTCCCACAGCCGTCTGTTGTTAAAGGGTATTCGCTCAGTGGAGCAGTGGGTCAGCTGATAGGGGCTTATGTTTCTTACTTCTTACAAAAACTGCCAGTGGAGTGTTCTTTAGTTAGAGGACATAATGGCATCATATTTGCACAACAGTTACACTTTCAGACTGTGTTGACTCTGTTCACACGCTCATGATTCCAGGTCGTCAGTGTCACTACAGGGGGGTTAGTCCACTGTTGTGCACTACCTCGGGGCAAGGAACAGTCCGGAAGCCAAGGATCCATGCTGGTTTGACTTCATTTACAAACGAAACAAAAACAGGAACAGAAACTGGCACGAGGGCCGCTAGAAACATCAACAGGATAACTAGGAATCAGGATACAGACGGGGCATAAATCAGGCGTATGTGAGGTGATGGACAGCTCACATGAACCAACACAAACAGAACTTAAATACAGCACATAAGCAGTGGGCAAGGGGAAACAAGGGGAAAAACGGAACAGAATATCAAAATAAAAGACCCAAAAATAACAGAAAAGCAGTGGCTCCTACTGGCCACTGACCGAACCATGACAGTCAGGCTGTCCTTTGAGTACGACCCCTTCCAGAGAAGAGCTACTGTAGCAGTAATTGATGAAAATAGTGCCCGCCAAAGGTGCCTACAATGAGCATGCGAGCATTAGACCATAATTAGAGTTGTCCAGGAATGGTTTGCGGAACATGAGAAGGAGTTCAGGATGATCAGCCTACAGATTCTTCAGATCTCAGTTTGATTGAGCGTCTGTGGGGTATGCTAGTTTGTCCAGCATATCCCACAGATGCTCAATCTTGGTGCCAGATCATACAGCACACCTTCAGAGGTCTTGTGGAGTCCGTGCTTCAAAAACGTCATAGTTGTTTTGGTGGAATACCTACCTAATATTAGTTATGTCAGATTCATGATAAACTAGCTGCTGCTATAACTGGACTGGGGTGTAAATGAGATGCTATGTTTCATGCTTCTTTCAAAAAGCAGTTAGGCATTCCTCATAGCTTTGATGTGAATGGGTGGGGCTGAGCAGCTGACTTAAGCTGACTTTGTTTTGTTTCCGCATGTGCACATGAGAAGTTTACGTTCAACATTAAACTCTTATTTTGAAAGGAAGAGGGACATTTCGATAATATTAGCTCTTAAATCTAGAGTTCTGGAGTTCTGTCTATCTAGAGTTGCTACTGTGTTTATTCCTCCAAGGGTTTATCAGCGGATGTGATGTGTTTTAGCACAGTTCCTGTTTGTAAAAAGGGTGAGCGCAGCATCCCACTACCATCTCAGCGCAGTCATGCAGCTCCAACCTGCCTTCCCTATGAATATTTAAAAGACACCACCTCTAATAAGAACACGAGGAGTCCAGTGGTATTCTGGGTGGCGTAGGGCAAATTAGGAATGGGGTTTAAGTTTACGCTTTCTGATTTAGCTGGCGCTTTTGGCCAAATGCAACTCAGAAGCAACTGGGCCTTATGTAGGGACAGCACCCCCTGCAGCAACTCCTCCAACAGCACAGCAGTCATCGGCCTGGAATCGAACTCTCGACTATTACTGCAGTTTGTTTTTCACCTCCGCATCCGGCACAAGTTAGACTGTCATGAAGCTCAGTGTTATAAAGCTTATTCATCTCGTGTCTGTGAACATGTAATCAAGTTGTAGTCTCATCAGTCAGCCTTGTGGCTTAAGCTCTATTGACTGGATATCCCTGCTTAAGATCCATGGATCGATCATGAGCTAGGGACTCAAAATAAGAAAAAGACCTTCACCCTGCTGGTCACTTGACCATACAAGTTGCATATTTTTGAGTTTTATCAAAACCTCAACTCAAAACTTACACAGTTTTTTCCCAGTATTTATTTTTACCTGTGATATTGTGGGAGATTTTTTGACCAATAGAAATTGTCTACAGTTAGTACATATAAATAGGTAAAGTAATAGGTATAAAGGTAATAGGTAAGAAAAAAAAATAAAAGTGTCGAGACCCAAAGTGGGAAAAAACATTTAAATGGATGATTTCTCAGCATATTGACTCACAAGAGCAACTTCAAATGCAAGTGTGATAAATCAAGGTTTTATCCTTTTCTGTCAAAATGCTGTGCTGAACTGACACTAAATGTGCTGAGGAATACATGCTGAGTTGTTCAGAACTTTTTATTTTCCTTGGAACTCAACATGAGACCTGCCTTTATTGACTCAGGGCTTGCCCCGAGACTCGTCTGCAGTGACTTGACTTGAGAATCACTTGTATTTACGGTACTTTGGATTCGACTTGTGCCTGTATGGTATCGTTGTTTGAGTATTTGAGTGTCAAGACTTACTTGTTTCTTGCTCATCAGTGACTATTCAAATGATCAGCTCTACTACATAAACAGAGATTTGGTTCAAAGCTATAATAATAATTTTTGGTCTATCTCCTGCCTGGTGCACACAACCGAATAAAAATAAATCTAAACTGATTTAAAATACACCACACATAATCGCATTTTTAGTCCTTGGGCATTCTTAGTCCCCTTACTATGAAATACCACATAGGGCTGCACGATTATGGCCAAAAATGATCATCGCGATTATTTTTATCAATATTGAAATCACTATTATTAATCATAAGTATTCATTATTTTAGATAAAATACATTTTTATTGCACTTTCTATTTTAAACAAAGAGTAAATGAACAAGGCTTTCAGTTCAAAATGAAACCTTGAATAAATATAAATATAATATTATATTATATTTATAATATTATAAATAATATTTACCCAAGACAAAGGGCTAATAAAAAATAAATATGCAATTGGAGTCATAAAGTGCAAACAAATGAGAAAAAAAAAGCCTATGCAGAAAAGGCACATACTACAGGGAACAGGAACATACCACAGGCCTACAGATTTTTGGCGAGAAATAGCAGCCTGTCAACATTTTCTGGCTGAAGAGATGACCGAAGGCAGGTCACACACACACACACACACATACACTCTCACTCACACACGCATACACACACTTGCACGCAGGGCTGGACTGGGAAAACAAATCGGGGGTTGAGCCACGGTCTGGGGGTGGGTGTGGTATGCGATCCGGGCCGGAGGTGGGTGCTAAGGGGATGCCCGATGGCCAATCCAGGCCTGCTCACACACACACACAAGCCCTAGTCTTTAGTTCGCCCCCTGGTGGTTGGCTGACTATTGGTTGAGAAAGTGCTTGATTTGATATGCAGCAAAGCCCGCAGCAGAGCCTGCTATTCAAACGTTAATATCGCAGATGATCGTCTTAACTTAACCTTGGCATTCAATCAATTGTGCAGCACTAACAGCACACACTTTTGGTCCTGACCAGTGAAAAACATGTGGAGGTTTCATGCAAACTAACGTGAGTTTAGATCTAAATAAACACAGCAGATACTTCTGCTGATCCGGTGGCGTGCTTTCCGCACAGAAAAATGCCTGAAAAATGCCTGGTTTAGCTGCCATACAGGTGTTTACTGCCAATCGTAAATATTAAACATGTTTAATATTTACAGTCCACAGTCTGGGCAGTTCCAACTGGACTGTGAGTCGATCGAAGTAAAGAATAAAGACATTCCACACACCACTGGACAACCTACGACAATAATTGTTTAAGGACGCCCTGATTGGGAGGCATTTTGCAGTAAGATCAGACTGAAAAAATCATCCAACAAAAGTCACTTTACATTAAAGACATCTGTAACTTTCAGTAAGCCATATTTTGAACAGGGATAAATAAAGCAGGGGCTCGTTAACAGTGTGTTTGCTCTCTGCAGTGGGCCGTCTTCTGATCGAGTTCAGCTCCCAGATGACCATGGAGAAGGTACAGAGAGAGAACCCTAATGTGACAGAAGGGGGAAAATACACACCCTTGGACTGTCGACCCAAACAGAAGGTGGCCATCATCATCCCCTTTCGGCACAGAGACCACCACCTGAAGTATTGGCTCCACTACCTGCACCCCATCCTGCGGCGCCAGAAGATCGACTACGGCATCTACATCATCAACCAGGTGTGCATGACTGCGTGCGTGGTGTGTCTCTGAGAGACTCAAGGTCGGATAGACTGTGAAGGTGGCCGATGCGAAACTCGAAAAATCATCAGTTAAAAGTGTGTCACCGTTTGTCTTAATCTGGGGACCAATAGTTTGCTCAGCAAGGCTGTGAGATCGGAGGGCTCTGCCAGTGAAGCGCAAACAGGGCCAAAGAGTTTCTGATGGATGGAACTTGCAGAGTGAACTGTAAGTGAGGCAACATCTCCCTCAGCTGCAAGTGCTGGGCCAGAGAGCTGAAAGTAGGCCAGCACTGAGTCAGTGTTATGTGTGCCCATGACAGTGCGGCCTTCGTAATTATTATATAATAAACGCCCTCCAGTGCTACCTCAGTGAGCATTTTGTCACTGTAAAAAAAATGCAATTTGACGTTTTTACATTTTTACATAATTCGACAACGTCAGCTGACCTTTGGGAGAAATATAAATGATGTATGAAAATATATTTTTACATTACCTTCACCATGAGGAGGTTTTGTGCTTGGCTTGTAAAGTTTCTGTCTGTTTTGGAGATTTCTGTTTTTCGTGCTCTTGTCAGGACCAGTGAACAGCAGACAGGCTGAGTGACAGCAGCAGGGTTTGTCTCATACACATCACCCTGTTTGCATGGAATTGATCCTCAGAAATATGAAATGAAGCCCATCCCAGATTAGGTACACAAGGATGTATTTTACAGGACAGTTGCAAACTAACACTAGAAGTGAAATAGAACAGAACAGAAAAATAGAATAGAACTGAAGCCTAAACTGTTTTGGCTGATTTACTACAACTGGCTTCAGCAGAAAATTGTGTTCATTCCATTTTTTACCGAATCATTCGATCAGGACACACACATTCAACATGTTTGAGTTCAAATAATAACAACAAATATTATTATTGTTGTTGTTGTTGTTGTTGTTGTTGTTGTTGTTACAGTCGTTCTCTGATGTTCAGATGGTTTTATTTACCACAGTGTGTAGAAATCTCCTGAACTGAACATTTGTGAGAAAGCACAAAAGTAGTGCTATATTTCATCTGCTGGCGTGAGATACTGAGGATCATTTCCTGTCAGTCTGGAACCCAGCCTCCCTAATGAGGAGCTGTCACATCCCAGCTGGGAGCCCGTTTTTACAATCAAACCATCTTCATAAAGTAAATTAATTGTTTTTGTTGTCCTAGAATCTGTAGATTTGTAGTTGTGAAGATGCAGTTCTTCCTTCAGGGTTAAAAAAAACATTTGTTTGCAGAGATTGGTAAAACCCTTTAAAGCATCTGCTTCAACATGAGGTCTTCTTTTTACGGGAGAGTGTGTCTGTCTCTGAGCTTTGGGCTTGTCTCTGGTAGTTAATAAGCTGTGATTAGTCGTGTCCATCCCTCTAGTGTGTGCCTTGTCTCGTCTTAATCACTCTTTCCCCAGAGCCCTCATCACACACACACACACACACACACACACATCAGTGCAGCTCTCAGACTGCTGTGTATGTCCAGCGGCTGCATCCAGCTGGCCCTGGGTCATTATCTGTGTGACGCAGAGTTACGAAGAGTGAGGCTGAGAGTGAGAGAGACTCGTTAACGTTGTGCTGCCTCTCTTTGCCACAGCAGCTGGTAGGACGAGGCAGCAGAAGGGGCAGGTTGGTGCCCACTTTCTGGAGCTGTGAGGCGTGAGCTCCAAACATTGCAGCACTTCTTTTAGCTCCAGATCCCCTTAAAAGCTGGAGTTTCTCTTCCTAGAAAAATGCCCCTAATTTGCTGTTCTGTAGCTCTTTATTCCATCCCAGCTGAGCAGGCTCAGGACGGGACTGAACCGGGGCTGGCGTAACGAAATACTACACATATAAGCCGCTAACAGACACCTGTGCAGACTGATCTACCCACCAAGACAGGTCAAGGCTCTCGCCGCCAGGGATCTACCTCTTAGACAGACACTCTCTTATTCACCATGCAACGCATTTCTTGAAAAGAAGCAGCAAAATCAACTGAAAAGAGTTTACAATACATTATTTTCATGACGCCACGCTGTATGCGTTAAATACCTATCGGCCCGTTAAAGCCTACAGCACCAACTCTTTTCTGGACTGGCTGCTTTTTGAACGAAACTGAATACACTTCATCACATCCGGACAAAAGCCCTTCATATGTGTCTGTTGTAGCAACGGGAGCAACCTCTTAAGGATCAAACAGCTGAACATTTCGTTTTGACCGGGATTACACCTAGTCTTTGGATGCCTCTTCCTTTCGATCTTTATTTGGGAAACTGATTTTGCATTTAGCAGTGATTTACAGTATCAGTAAAGATTAGCAAACAATATATTGAGCATCCCTAGTGCAGCACTTCTTATAGTGTGGCTACAGCCAGCTTCGTCCAGCATGCACAACATCGACTGTAGTAGTTTGCGCTCTTGAAGGCAGGCAGTCTGGTTCAGCAGCCATCTGCATATTCACACCCTGTTCGCTGCGCTACACTGTAGAATTATGCAAGCGACTTCCCCCCTCGCGAATGGGGAGGAGGTAAACTCCCTCAGTGTGGCTCATCTCACAGCTTCATGTATGCCACTGGCAGCAGGGCCCTGTTTTCATCGCCTTTTCTCTTCCAATTAGAGCTGTTCCACTGGTTTGTTCACGGAATGTGTCCCCAGGTTTATTGCAGTGTTTCGGAGGAGATGATGAGGATTCTCTTTGATTAGATAATGGGCCAGTGCTGGAATTATTGTCAGATTGCTTGCAGTACTGTCTGCTAATCTATGCCTCTTACAAGCGCGTATCTGATAGAATGTATAGGTTTCGCTGAGCTGCACACAGACACTGCAGTTTCTTTGAGGAGGCAGAGTTTGTTCTTTTTCAGTGTAACCTAGTTCCCTGAACTCTGTGAAATATCTTATGAGTACTCCCTCTGAGTGGAGGGGCCAGTGTAGTGACTTTGGTCACTGAGTGGTACTGAAGAATGGTACGGTGGCTGCAGCAGTGTGCAGTATTGTGAAACGGTTTTTTACGCAGAGAGCCAGAAACATCCACTCAACTGTGAGTCGTTCCAGCTCCAGTAGTATTTAATGCAGAAGCTTTGTAATTAGCTGTCACGATCGGAGAAACCAGGAACAGGGAGGGAAGCCAGAGGTCATGCTGCGGTAACTTTATTAAACAGAAAACAAGAGAAAGCAAACCTGGCTGGATGTCCGTCAGAAACAGGAACAGAAAAGCACACACAGCGACGACACGGGGACAGAGGGCAAACTGAGGAGCTACTTAAAGATGATGGACAGATAACAAGAACCAAGGCAGACAGGACTTAAGTACAACCAGAAATCAGGAACCTAACACAAAACGGATGTAAACGTGAATCACATGATGCATGAACAGAACACCAAATGACAACAAGAACACGTGACAACAGAACCAGAACAGACATGTCAAAATAAAAGACCCAGAACACGCACAGAAAAACTGAGCACACAACTGAAAAGCACCGTGACCGAACCGTGACAGTAGCTTTGCAAATAGCATTTTTTTGTTACTGTCATAATGGGATTTTGATATTTAATGGTTGTGCATTTTTGCATTTTAGAAGAGCTTAAGAGCTCTCTAGCTTAAATACAGACATTTAAAGCTTATAAGATACATTAAAGCAATATATTCTGTGCTGTGGATGTTACCGATTGGATTTCAGCTTCTTCATACTAAGCTTGTCTCAGAATGATAACAAAAACAATAAACTGTCTGTCATTTCCATAGAAATTTACATCACTGTTTACATCATTTGTCAGAGGTATCTGTGTGAGAAATGGCCGTCCCGAGAGTGGTAGCATGAAGGCTAGATGAATGGGTGGAGAAATGTGAGTGGATGGGATGTTTGTGTGATATGATGCAGCATTGAGCACCAACTCCTATTAAAGACAGAGTTAGTTCTGTTTCAGTCTACAGGGTACAAAGAGTGCAAGAGGAGACTCTGGTATACCTGGCTACAGCATTCTTGATAGAGAGGGCAGAGCCGACGGGTTTCACAGACACAAGTGCATCCTGAGATACTGGTGCCCTAATATTCCACCATCAACAAACTTGAGGGGCCGTGAGATGCGGTGGGACGACAAGCGCAGCATCCCAGTTTACCTGAATCCTCTTCAGGTACTAAGACAGAACGGCGCAGGACCCAAACAGAATGAGGCTGTTCCTGTCACCCTGACCCGGATTTCTAGTCTGTCTAAGACTAGTGCTCTGGATAAGACCCCAAGACCTGTCCAACCTGGGTGTCCCACCTGAAGGCGAAGCTTCTGCTGGTGTAGCTCTTCGTGTAGGTCACTGAGGCACGCAAAGCCCCTGACCACGATAAGGTGGTAATAACTGAATAACTGAAAAATAAAGCAACATTCCGATTATAACAACTAAAAACATGACATTTACATTAACTGGATGGCCTATGCCCAACAATAACACTTCTCACTATTGTCAATATTCACCAAACTAAAACGGGTAGGCCAGAAAATCACTGCAGTTACTTCAGTATATGAAACCGGGTTGAAAGCTGGCCAGGCTTTGTGTTGGGGTCTGACAGACACAGGCCCTCCAGTCAGCTCTAGGCTTCTCTAGAACAGACTGAAACTGTGAGAAGAACAATGGACTAGTTTTCCATTGACTGTACAAATATAGATGTATTTTAGTTGTTGTTAATTATCTCACGAGATTTGCTGCTTCCTTAAAGCCTAGTCCTGCAGGCTCATTTTGCTTTGCCCCGCCCACTGAGAAACATGACACAGACTTATTTGCATATTAACAGTGATTGGATGTTTAGAGGGAGGGGGGTGACTGGGGGATCTCTGCTGAGCACGGAGGTGAAATCTCATTTAAGCCCTTTACAGTGGATTTTTCAGCTACAGTAGTAAATCTTGTACATATTAGGTTTGTGGGTAATCTGTTACTTTCTTTCTCAACATTTGGTTAAGGGGGGCATTGCCCCCTCTTCCCCAGCGTAGAGCCGGCGCTGCTTCACAGTATGTTTTCAAATACAAGCATATACAAATACAACGAAAACGCTAATTGTAAACAATAATTGGTTTGAAGGTGGACCTTTCTGCAGTGACCACGGCTTTGGTTGTGGGGGAAACCTTTTTTGTGTGACAGAGTAACGTCAGTGAGAAAATCAAGCAATGTCATTATGGTATAACCAATTATGTTCTGCCACTGCAGCGATGCAGAATCATCCACGTCTGCATCGCAATGCATCAATTGTGCGATTAATTTCAAGACTATTCTTCCAGTGGCTTTGGTGGAAGATTCTGAGGAGAGGATAAGCGTAGTTCTCTCTGTTGAACTAGATTACATAATGCCAGCACCTCTGCTGCGGCTTTTGACTGAATTGTATCTGTGTTGGCTGTATCAGGCAGCAGACATGCTGGAATAAAACTTCTTGTTTCTTGTGTAATGGCTTCAAATGTTATTGTTAACCCCATAAATCACTACAGTAAGCCCCCGTTATTCGCGGGTGTTACGTTACACGAGCACCCGTGTATAATGAAAACCACGTTGTGTTTTGGGCAAAAAATGCCTTAAAATGCCTATTTTTATGGTGTAAACCCTAAATATGCCCCAGATCTGCTCCCAGAACACGTTCACTTAATTTAAAACAGTTTAATACATTATCCTTAACGAAAATGTAAACCCAAGGTTTAAATACGGAAAAGTCACGAACGAGAGAGAGAGAGAGAGTAAAAGAGCGAGAGAGAGATAGACGATCCGTGTGCTCCAGAACGAGAGAGAGAGAGAGAGAGAATGAGAGAGAGTGCGAGAGAGAGATAGACGATCCATGCGCTCCAGAACGAGAGAGAGCAAGAGAGAGAGATACAAAGACAGAGAGAGAGAGAGGAAGAGAGAGACAGAGAGAGAGAGAGGCGCACGCTCCGGAAAAGTCACAAACTAGAGAGAGAGACAGATATAGAGAAAGCGCGCTCACGAGAGAGAGAGAGAGAGAGAGAGAGAGAGAGCCCTACGGCCATGCATGGGGAGCCAGAAGAACTAAAATGATTTTTAAAAAAAAACATATTGGCACAAAAAAAGCGGAGAATATTTGCAGGTTCAGGGTTGTTTTGAATATTTCTGCGTAAAACGATGAGTTTCGTTCTAAAAAAACCCGCATGTGACTGGATTCGCGAGTCCCGATCCGTGTAAAACTGGGGGTTTACTGTATTACTGTAGATTGCAGATATCTGTGGTTCTCCTTCTTGGCTCTTTGCTAGTTTAGAAATTAGACTGAATAGAAACCTGGTGTTATTTTTGTCAGATACACTGAGAGATGACAGTAAATGCTCTGCTGCAGTCTCTAGGGTTCTCCTTCCAGGTGGAGTGGCAAAATTCCAGCTTAGTTAATTCTCGTTTATTTTGATTAACACCACGTTTGATCGTTGTACTCAGGAGCAAGTCTTTTCTGTTGATGTCTTAAATGTGCGTTTTCTGGAGTGGATTGAAGACATTTCTTTAAACACTCAGGTTATGTAAGTGCTAGACCAGATGGAGAGCCAACTGGGGTTGATTAATTCGGGAGGTTTTCAGTAAAACTAAGAGCTGTGGTGAATGTTATTGTGTGACTAATACAAAAGCAAGGGGGTATATGTATATTTTTCAGGTGTGTTTACTCAGTGCAACTTAACAAGTGGAATATATGGTAGCATATATGGTAAGATTAGCCCTCTGCTAAAACTTTATCAGGTGTAAGTGATCACTGGGGCTTCAGAACCTATAACCACGTGTGGAGTCACGTGACACCGCTCCGTTATGTTACGTTATTCCGCCGACATGTCGAGCACGGAGAGCTCAAACACT
>JBBPDH010228247.1:0-12405 GCA_037974565.1 Clupeocharax schoutedeni | reverse complement strand
AAACTGTAACTCAGGTTCTTCAGCAGTCGCTGGTATAAATACAAAGAAACAGAAGGCAACAGAAAGTAAACAAACCAGAGAACAAAAACCCTTAGCCTGGCACGGCCTCAGCGTGCCAGCCGTGACAACTGACCTCTTTTCTTTTAGATTCTCCACTGACTATATTTTTTAGGATTTGTTGTTAACTGAAATTTTCGATGCCACTGGTTGATTAAGCATAATAGATCCAGACCCTTGGCAGTGTGGTGATAGTTTTGCTTTGCATACCTGACCTGTCTAGCAGCAATTTTTTGTTCATGCCTTAAACTTTGTAGGATTGTGTCATGGTTATATATTTTCCATGTAAAACCATGTAATTTGTCCAAGGTGCCCATACTTTCACATGCAATTACACTATGTGAGCAAAACTACTGGAACACACCACTTACTTATTGAATTCAGGTGTTCCCTGACTGAGACGTTTTGGACAACACCATGCTTCCAACTTTTTGGACCCAGTTTGAGGAAGAACTTTTTTATTCCAGCTTTTATAACAGCTTAAACCATGCGCCGGACCAAAGCCTGCAACTTACTAAACAGCAAAAAAACGACCTTTGAGCAAACACGGGTGTCATTAGAGTCAGCGTTCAACTGAAAACCAGACCTTTTGACAGCTTTTCAAACCGGTAGAAAACAAAACTTTATCTGGAACTGGAAGGAATTGATGGCGTGCTTGTGTGTCTGTGTGGGGGGGCAATTTTTACTGCAATTTGTGTTCAAAACAATATTATTGGACCAAGATGAGGGATCCTCCCTGACTTTGCAGCTACAGACACGAAAGGCCAATTGGGTGCTTGGGGACCCTCAGTCATGCTTCCTCAGGGCGTGTGTGCATAGATGCTCAAAGAAGTGAATACACAAGCATAACCTCACAAACTCAACAGATTCAAAGCCTGGGTAGACCTCGAGAAAATAAAGACAAGATTACCGAAGAACTTTATAGAAAAATGTTCCAAGAAAGTTTTGGCTTTTAGGACAAAGTTTTCAGGACATGGTCTTACGAAAGGAAAAGGACTGCGTATGTTCCAGTCATCTGTCAAACATGGTGAATATATGGCTGTCAAGGAATTTATTTATTTTTCCCTTTACTCCCTTATCCCCTATTTTCTGGATATTTTGGCTGCCAGAAGCACCAGGATGAATTCTGAGGTGTACTGAGGCGTCATATCAGCACAGATCCAAAGCGCTGGATGGTGCTTCACTCAAAAGCAGGACAATTACCTCAAAGTGACTGTCAAAGTGACTTTGGAGTTTTCCACAGGCAAAAAGGTGAAGGCTTCTTGACTGGACACTGCAATAAAATGAACTGGACCCCATTTAATATACCCTTCATTTGGTGAAGACAAGCCAAACTATGTAAGAACTGAAAGTGGATGTATAAGGACGCTATAACTGTTTCACCAGAGAAGATACGACTGAGTGATTGTGTCTTTGGGTTACAGAATACAAGTAACAAATGTAACAGTCTTATTTGTAGCTAGACCGACGTGCTCAAATACTTTTGACTCCCCAATGGTGAAGGAGTGATCTATAAATGGAATAACCTACAGCAACCAATCATTTATGAGGTCAGACACTGATGTTGGACGAGAAGGCCTGGCTCGCCGTCTCCATCGTAGTTCATCCCAAAAGTGTTGGCTGGGGTTGAGGTCAGGGCTCTGTCTTCTACACCGAACTCACCCAACCATGTCTTTATGGAGTTTGCTTTGTGCACTGGGACACAGTCATGCTGAAATAGAAAAGGTTCTTCCCCAAACTGTGTCCACAAAGTTGAAAAAAATCATGTCCAAAACGTCTTGGTCTGCTGAAGCA
This sequence comes from Clupeocharax schoutedeni, assembly GCA_037974565.1. Lineage (NCBI taxonomy): Eukaryota > Metazoa > Chordata > Actinopteri > Characiformes > Alestidae > Clupeocharax > Clupeocharax schoutedeni. The sequence continues at coordinate 10,554 of JBBPDH010228247.1, read as the reverse complement.
TTAAGATTGCAACCTGAATTGAATAATCAGGAGCTCTGTCCCAATATTTTTTTCCATATAGTGTATCTTTCAAATCCAACATGAAGTACAGAAGCAAAACACCGGAAACTGTAGCACCATCCAAATATGTGTGGACATCCTTCTTCATTATAATTAGCCCTTGTCTTCTCCACCCATGAACAAAGCCAACAAGAACACCTGTCATAAGCCTTGTTGCCACTATCCCCCCCCAGGCTACACTTTGTTTTAAATGCAAGACCACAGATTCTGTCCATTCTTTTTGGTGGCTCATGAAGGCAAATAAGACACTTTCATCTCTGGAGGAATCCCTTGGGAAGGCTGTGGGTTTGAGTCATTAAACTCTCTCCCTGAGTCCAGCCAACTGACGTCAATAGCCTGATTTACCTGTTCCTTCCTTACTCCACAGAGTATTCCAAAAAAACACCCTCTGGCACGTCTGCCAACCCCAAAACCTGGATACTCTGTCATCAGTCATGCAGGTTACAGTGCAAGACTGTGAATCGGACCAAATTCTATTAGTTCTAAAAGGAACATTCAGTTCCAACTTGGCTGGAGTCATGAGCCATGAGCTTGCATAGATCGAACATTTAAGTAAAATATGAGAGATGAAAGAAACATGACTGACAGGTTCTCTAAGTAAAATAAATAATATGATTCGGTGCATCATAGGGAGTTCGCAGAAACGCACTCAGAGGAACTGCATTCATACTGAATATAAAAGACACATGTACATAAATAACAGTCCTTGCTGTTATGGCATTATCGAATGAAACAGCTAGTGAATCAGCTAGTTTAGTGGCCTTACATGCACATGAAACAGGATGTTTTTGTTATTTTCAAGTATGCTGTTGTTCACTGTGTTCTGTGTATAAATAGCTTCTAACAGGACCACAGAGAGAGTTTAAGTGCGTCCTGCATTTTAATATTTGCATCACGTTGTCTCTTCAGCCTCTCTTTTTCTGCTTCAATCGGTGCAACAGGTGGCCTACTCCATACTATACACCGTACAAGGAGGATCAGGCTGTTGTCATGGAAATAGCTTCGGCCGTTTTCTCTCTTGGGGTTTGAACTTGCTTAAACAAAAGTGTGTGTGTGTGTGTGTGTGTGCATGAGTTTATGTGAGTGTTTGGGTGTATAGATAGGCAGATAGAAGGACAATGAATATATGCATTTTAATATGTGTGTATGTGTGTGTGTTTTGTATTTCTGCAATTTAGTGTCATTTGTATGCTGTTGGTGGGTTGTTCTGTTTCTATTGAGCTCATTATTTTGTGCGTTGAATGCATGAGCTGCCTGCGGCTGAAAGATGTGTCTGCTGCTTTTGTCTGTCTAATTTTTAAAGAATGTCCCATTGTGACTTTAATTTATTGATTTAATTTGATCTTCGCCAGAAATGATGGCGCTTGTCACTGGAAACACAAGTCGAGAGTTCAGGCGTTCACCTGGAGAACATTAACGACTGCTGACTTCCACAGCAAAACACAGTGCTTAGAACCCTTGATAAATCATGTGCAGACACATGTGTCGGTTAAGTCTTGTGGACAACTAGTGCCCCCATCTGTCAGAAACGAGCCACTGAGGCCTAGTTTGGAGGGACATGAACATGGTTTTATTGGGACAGTTCGAGGGGAGATGACCCTGAGGCAGGGAAGGAATGTTGTTTTGAATTTAGTTGGCTGCGAGGGTCTGGTCAACCCAGTCGCGAAGCATAGTGACACGGGCGTACGCAGCAGGGGTGGTGGTGGAACATGTGCTGCTGCCCCAGGACACAATTCCCACCAAGGTCCAGACGTTATCCTTCTGACACACCAGAGGACCACCAGAGTCACCCTGCAGGGAATAATTTCAGAAAGAGAGGAGAAATGAGGACAGAGTTAAGGCCTAGTCATTTATATTTATACTGGAATGTCAGAGTACAAGTCAGAATCAAAAATGGTTTTACTGCCCATTAAGAGCCATAACAGGATGAAACATAATTGTACAAGCATAATGACCTTTTTCAGTTTTGGAAATGAGGTACCTGCCCTTCTGTGAATGGTCTTTACATGCAAGTTCTGAACAGATTTGGTACTGTATGTAGAACCAACCAATTGATTCATCAATTTGTCCACCTAGATTTCAATTTTTCATCATTCACATGGTAATGACACAAAGTACATTTGAATAAATCAACCACAAACTACCACAGAAGCTGATCTTTGTAGCACATTTTGATCTATTTGGTCAGAGGGGCACAACATTACAGCTGCATTAAATCCAAAATGCCAGCGAAGAACGTTAAAGCACATATATATAAACTTTTCATCTCATTTTCATGTGGCATTTAGACTACAAACAGATTTAGATAGAGTTGAGATACAGCTTTGCTACTCTACCATGATTTTAAAGCAAAAAGTCATTAACTATGTACCATGCTGTCTGTGTCAAGGGCTGAAAATCACCTAAGGTATGGAACCTTTTTTTGACAGCAGATGGAAATTACTGCATGGCCAAACAGAAGTTCAGCATAATATTTATCACAGCATTAATATTTCAGTTTGACCTTTAGTCAAAGACCAGAGACCGGCACAGTGATCGCTGCGGCAGAGACTTTACAGACAGGACATTATGACTCTGGCCCATGGTGTATTACAGATGATTAGGTACCTTGTTTTTCCTGGAACTGATGCTAATAGAGTAGGATGCTAGTACGTACTCTATAACAGGGCTCTCGAGTCTCACGCAATGAGCGTGAGACACGCGCATCTGACTGTCATCACACGCTCACACCCCACACCTCCAATTTCTCAAGCAGAATCTAGGCTGCCCATTGAACACTACCATCAATGTTGGGTGCTTCTCTGTTATCCGATTGCCTCGCAACAACCAGGGGAGCTTAGATTCTGCTTGAGAAATTGGAAACTACACACAGAAAGCTGTAACAGGAGTGTTTTTGAAAGTCGATCGTAAACTGAGGTTACAGAGTAACTGTGTATATTCGTGTTTGTGCATTCCTGTGCTAGCAGTAGCAATATTAATGAATGTGTGTCATTTATGAAGTATTAATGCTGGCTGATATCAGTCTTATTAATAGCTTGTGGGGTAGAATTGTCTCGCTGTTATGGTACTTAATGTTATGGTACATAAAAAACTTAAACATGCTACTTAAAACTTAACTTGGTGTGAAGTGAACTCTGAATTGTCAGGGGTTAGTTAAGTTAGGGCATATTAAATGGGGTATAAATGTTTATGTCTTTATATGGCAAAGCAAAACTACCGGTATATGTCAAGGCAAATAGGAAAGCTCTGTTATCTGACTAGCTTCAAACCCCACATCCCACACTTTCTTCTTTTTATTTTCAGGGTCCAGTGTCTAGTGGATGTCGGTAGCTGCCAAATTCTTTCGGAATCAGTTTAGGGTAAAAGTGGATATGATGAAAAAAAAACAAAACCAAAAAAAAGGTCAATGGCAGGTTTCTCACCATGCAAGAAGAGGCACCATCAGCCCCAGCGCAGATCATGACGTCAGAGATATTGCTTCCCCAGTGCTTCTTACAGTCCTCATTAGACAGAAGAGGCAGTGCGACCTGCTGCAGCTTATCAGGAGTGAACAGAGCTGGAGAAAGAGGTGGAGACAGCAAAAAAAAAAAATATTAGTTCTCATACTAGGCCGAACACCAAAATGCTGCGGTGGTTGAAAACACTATTCAAAGCAACAGCTTGGCCTAAAAATCTAATTTTGTACAACGTCTCATGTCCTAGATTTCCAGTTGGGACATGGGTGTCATTATTCACCAAAAACAGAGGCTTAATGTCACATTACCATTTTCCAACCTCTGTTTAACCCATACTATAAAACAAGCTATTTTGGTTGCTGTGCCATATGTAAATGGCCTTTGTAAAAACTGGCTGCTTTGTACAAATTGTACAAAGCCTGGACTGAAGCAGCCCCAACACCATTGTAGACAGGTGGTGCTACAGGCGGGATGAGTGTTTGTATATAAATGCATTGTTTTTTGTGACATCACAAAACAGTGAAATCAAAGCGCCCTGTTTTTGTAGCTAAAATCTTTACAAAGAGTAGCGAACGTTATATTTAAAACATCAACAGCCACTTTTCTTAAAAGAAGGAACATTTGGTTTTCAAGATATGGGCCCTTTGAATGCAATCTATAAGCAAGGACATTTCTGATGCATAAATCTTCCTTCTTTTGTGTTGTACTACAAACTACAAGTAGTGATGGAAGCCATGCCACACCAGGTTTGAGCCCATTTAAGCAAATCTATTAGAACTTTGAGCCCGTGGTCTGACTGCTCTCTCCCCACAAAAAAGTTTGAAACATTATTTAATGACATTTAATGTCATTATTTAATTACATCATTGGTGTATGTTAAATAATGTATGTTAAATAATGAATTCGCATCAAAAATGTACAAGCCAATTGTATGAGATTTGTCTGTTTTTTCATCATCAATTCATGAAAGACAGACAATTGAAACACTCCTGGTGTATTAAATTAAGTGACATGAGAAAATAACAGTGGTTAACTTAACAAGTACCTTTTACTTAATAGTATGATTTGAATTTTTCTTTGGCTACAAGTGGTATGACTTAACATTTAAGTATAGCATTACTCTGGCTGCTCCATGGTTGACATGGTAAGTGCTTCACATATTTTTACTGCTAACTAGCTCTGCTGACATATAGATTGAATTTGTGGAGTTGTGAAAATACTCAAATGAGAGATGAGGCCGTGTGGGAAATGTGGTGTTCATTAGGAACTCATAACATTTATGTTTGCTAGTTTAAATGTGATAGCTGAAAAAAAACTTCATGGCTGAACATAGAGGGGCATGGCAGCTGTTTTACTGGAGTATAGAACCCAGTAAATTGGGCTTAGTCATATTCCTGTGCATCCCTATGTGTATTTTTTCTTTGCGAAGTTGCAACAGACAAATTTATAGAAAAAATATGAACACATAGCTTTGTATGCTCTTTGTCCATGTCTGATTGTATTGACGGTATCCATAATATGAAAAGCAAATGATGACATAACTGATCAAAATTCTCTGGTTATGTTTTAAACTTTTGGATGTTACTTATATGAAAACTGATAAAACAGAGGGAGAACATGAAATCACAGTTGGCTAGCAAGACCAGCTTTCACAGGAAGGTCTGTCACATACACAGGTAGTGTGGTGGATTGTGAGAAGAGTGATGGATCGTTACAAATATAAGGTTAATGTAATATTCTGCGTCTCACCATTATGGCGCGTCAGTCCCCATCCAGAGGTCACACATTTCATGCCGGGTGCGAACACATCATTGCTTGCAGCCAGACAGACGGGGGAAACTGTGTTCGTGAGAGTGGCAGGGGAGGCCAGCTTGATCAGAGCGATGTCATTGTTAATGGTGCTGGGGTTCCAGTTAGGATGAGTGAACACCTAGGAGGGAAATTCAGACATGTCTGTGGGTTCACTGTTCGTTTGTTTCTTATTTGATCATGTGCACTTTAATATGAAGTTAATTACCTTCATTACATGGTGCTACTTAACATTGTTTCCAAGCATCACTCCCTGTCCTGGTTTCATTCTTTTCTGCTTCATTCTTTCTTTGTTTTCATAATCCACATTCAGCTTTTGATTTCATCCCTGTCTCTGTCATCTGTCCTGCCCTCCTGTTTGCTATTTGCACCTGTCTGTTTGTACCCCTGCCATGTGGGGCAGTTGGATGGCCTAGTGGTTAAGGCATCCTTCCTGCGACCAGAAAGTCCGGGTTCGATCCTCAAGGCCACAAGGCACCAATGAGGTACCCTGAGCAAGGTACCGTCCCACACACTGCTCCCCGGGCGCCGTGTTCCTGGCTGCCCTCTGCTTCACTTGGTGAATGGGTTAAATGCAGAGGTTGAATTTCGTGCTGTTCACACTGTGTGCAGTGGTGTGTTCACGTATGACAAATAGTCACTTTCACTTCACTTTCATGTCCCCCTTCTGTAAAAGTGTCTTTGAGTTTGTCTTTGCTGGTCCACTGTGGTAAGATAAGATAAAACTTTTTTAGTCCAACAAGGGAAATTTGCATTGTCTAGTCATCCCTGCACCCTGTCCCTACATCTACATCCTAGATATAAAATCCTATATAAAAACATACAAAGTCTTATATAAAGTCTCACCTTGTTTACTTTCAGGGTCTGGATCGTCTCTCCACTCTTGCCTTTGTCGTGCTCTCCAAGAATGATACGGTGGCTAGTTCTGCAAATGCATCAAAAAAGCAAGCGATGCCATATGGTTAACATTAACCATGCATGGGTTTCGATCCATTGTGTTAAACTCACAGGTCAGAAGAATTCTTCTTTTTTATATGTTGCATCGCTCTGTTTGCATCACTCTGTTTACATTGCCGTCCTAACAATGTACTTTAACATCCCATTTGCACATTGTACATATGTAAATCTGACAGATTGCTAAAAAAAACAAAACAAAACCCTTACATTTAGCTTACATATTTTACCTCTAACTTGTGTTGCACTTTTGTTTCTGTTTTACTATTTTCAGATTTGTTTTTTTGTGTTCCTACATTTTAAATTGTACTTACTTTCATACAGATTTTTACTTTACTTCTACCTAACTTTTGTTTTTATTTGTGTTTTAGAAATGTTCCGATGTGTGTTTAATTTAAAATTACTTTTTTTTAATCGTGTTTGCACATTCATCAAAGTTCAGGATGCATTTCGCTGAGTCCTGTCTAACTATGCATGAGACAAATAAAGAAATCCTGAATCTTCAATATGTGCAGTATTTAAATGTGTATAAAATGTACCTGACGTTGCAGTGAGCAGCAGTCACAACCCAGTTCTCGTTTATCAAGGAGCCACCACAGAAGTGGAACCCAGTGAAGTCCTACAATTCAGTATAAAAAAAAATTGGATGGGAACTTTCAAGTATTAATATGTGCCAATGATATTTATAATGTGTTTCCTGTGCTGTAGGATATCTGTATTCAGAGGTGGGTAGCAACCCTCACTTCTACTTGCGTCATTGATTAACTGAGGTAAAACTTTTACTGTGGGCTTATGCTATTCTATTCTGGCCGTGTCCAGTGTTTGACCAGTTTTGTGCAATGCTTACACTACAGTGAACTGGAATGCGAAAAGTGAGTTATACAAAAGCCACATACCTGCAGAGACACCTGCCAGGGCCATGAGTGGGGCACTGCCTCCTCACCATTTACAATACGTGCATAGCCCGTCACCACAGGGGGGATGGCAGGGACACCACAGCCTGGAATAAGAAAGTAAGAGAGATATTACTGTCCTGATTTATGTTTTTCTAGATCAAATTTTAATAATAATAACAAAACTGTAAAACCACAGTTTATCTATTAAAGTGAACTAATCTAGCTGGTGGTTTTCTCCAGTAAAAAGTTTAGAAAGAAACACTCACCGTAGGCTGCACTAAACAGGGCAAGGCAGGAGACCAAACAGAGAAAAGCCATGTCTGCAAATCTGACAGCAGTTAGGGTGGCAGTGGCCTTATTTAACCACTTTCCCAGATCCTACCTTTACCAATGAGCTGCTTACTTCCCAACACGTCACCCAGAATGGAATATCCAACCCTGAGAACCAGCATCGGCTGTTTGTCACCTGTAGCTGGTCGACCAATTCTCACCCCTTGCCTTGGCCAGTGTCCTTTTTAGATCCACTATCACAACCTAAACTTCACAAAAAGAACATGCATGCTTACAAAATACAAATAAAATGTGTTAAATATGCAAGTTGGTTTTAGTCATTGTTTTATTGAGGTTGGTGACTGAATATTTGAAAACTGTATTGATTCACCAACTTTATTCCTACACTTGTCTTCATTCTGTATTATGTATATTTGTTCAGTCATGTGAAAAACTCTTTAAAACATAAGGATAAACAATTCCTACTTCCACCACAAAAAGGAGGTGAGATACTTCGGTTGGCCCAGATATGTATATTCTGTATTTTATATATATATTCAAATCTAACAGGTTCTTGGTCTTGAAAGATTTTTTTTTTCCTGAGATTCTGGCGTTTTTTTATGGAGATCTTTTCTAAAACTTTAGAGGGCACTGTGAGAGATACATGTGAGCAGCAAGAGACTTATTTGTGTTTAAAACTGATCTCATTGCCATCTTGGAGAATTTAGAGAGACCTGTATTTCCTGTGTACTTCAGACACTGTGTACTACTTTATTTTTCTTTTCTATGGGCAAGACAATTTACGCAGAACATGAAGACTGGCTCTAATTCAAGGCAAACAGGCAGAAAGTTCCACCAAACTAATCGTGGGACACTTAACAGGTGATAAACATTCATTTTGATTCTGATAAAGCTGTTCCTGCCCCACATGCTTACAACCCATATACTGCATATGAAAACACATTGAATTAGCTTACATACCACATATTAAACTGAAATTTCACACAAGGAAGATGATATGTTTGTAACAAGCAAGAAATTATTTTCCTGCATATAAAATTAATTGTCCAAATCTTAAAATACACATTTTTTTAAAATCAGCATCTCTGTGAGTATAACAACTATTCCATGCCAGTGTCTGTTAAATTTCTACACAAACACCTCAATCTGCTCGATGAGATTGTGAGCACCTGAACAAATCTTATTTAATGAGGAAAATTATAAAAACACCGCTGCAATCAACACTCTCCTCTCACAATGAGACCAGTTGGATGGTGAAACACTACTACAGATTCCTCAAAAGTAATTACTGCCATTTTGTTTAAGAGTGAATGAGAGATTTGTTTTCTTTGAATGATTCAGGTTCTGTAAACACTGTATTTCTCTTATTCTGATGTTTTGTCATTTCATTTAGAAATGATGCTTTAAAGAACAATATTTTTATTTGGAAATTGGGAGAAATATTGTCAGCAGTTCTTAAAAACTATGGCAAAACTGTTCAGTTCAATACCTACACCTATAAAAGATCAAACCTGAGAAACTGAACAGTTTTGCAGTGCTCTCTTATTTTTCCCCAGAGCTGTGCATGGACATTTGATAGTTACACCTATATGAGGTGGTTGGAAATCCTATTCCAAAATCATAGGCATTAATATGGAGTTGCCTTTCAGGTTCAATGGCAGGGTTCTGGGTTCAGGGTTTTCAAAAAGATATTGGAGTGCGTCTATTTTAATATGTGCTTCATTAACTGAAGGAGTATTTGTGAGGTCAGGCCTGGCTTGCAATCCATAATCCACATCATCTCAAAGGGGTTCAGTTGGATTGAGGTCAGGGGTCCTGCAGGCCACTCAAACTCTCAAACCACGTCTTTACGAACCTTACTTTGGCCACAAGGGCACAGTCATAAAGGACTAAAAAAGACCTTCTTCAAATTGATGCCACAAAGTGAAAGAATACCGTTGCCAATAATATCTATGAGTCAATACTGTAGCTTTGACTTTACTGTAGAGCTAAGGGGCCTGTGTTGTGTTGATGCATGCGACGATGCATCTACCAAGGCACAAGTCTGTGCTACGCTGCTTTGGGGACACTGGTTTACGCTGAGTAAAATCATAAAAGTTCTTTTAATTGTTACTTTGTACACATGTACTTTTTTACACCTACACGCTGTCTTTAGTGAACAGTGCAACAGCATATAAGCAAATGTCACCGCTCTAGGGAAAAAGTCATTTTTACCAAGTCAAGTCCCAAGTCTTTGAGTGGTAATGTTTACCAAGGACGACTCTAAACGTGGGATTTTTGAGCTGTAAAGGTTGAGCTCTAAATGTTTAGAAGAAATGCTAATGCTAAATGCCAATTTGCTGTTACTTAACAGGGGGCAGGATCAAATATATCTCGCACTCTAAATGTGAAACTCGACAATTAGATAGGGCTCTGTGACTCCTTTCCAATGACCCCTCAAAAACCGTTATTAGCTGAAAACCGTTCACCTCGGACAAAAGTAATGAGACACCGGGGCGAGTTGAACGGTTTTTGGTTCGGCTGAAAGAGTGCGAGATATAAATAAATAATTCCATGAAATGAACTTTGTTTACAAATTATGACTCATGAGTGTTGTTCCAAAAGGCAATAATAGCACATACAGTTGGCTTGGGCAAATCTTGTGGATTTTATACAGATTTTAGCACATTCTGCTCTAACATGATAAAGAATTTTTTAACCGTGTCAGCATCACAGCACTTAATACTAAAACCGACTACATAATTTGACTCTTTACCTTACAGCCAAAATTATAAGAAAATGTTTTGTAAAAACACCATAAATAGTCAAGAGTTCTCTGGCTTTCTTCAAAACTGAGTCAGAAAAATGTATGAAAGCTGAAACACACATTTCAAAAGGATGTGAGCACACACATAGAGCCCACTCTGCAGTATGCAAATGAAATGATAAGAGAATAAGAAGGTCAGACTTTTGTGATGTACTGAAGCTGGAATTACGGCTGCTCTAAGGGAGGGCTGTCCTAACTTGCCTTTATGTCACGGCTGAAGGCCGTATGGGCTAGTTTTCTGTTTGTGTTCTGAGTTTTGTTTATGTCACGTGCCTTCTGTCTT
>JBBPDH010228205.1:0-10688 GCA_037974565.1 Clupeocharax schoutedeni | reverse complement strand
CTTGTGTGTTAGACCAGACAGAGCACAAGACTGGGATTGAGACCTGGTGGGTTACAGAAGTGGACAGATCCAGTTCAGCCCTGCATTCCGAGCTCCTGGTGAGGGCACACCCTAGTTAGTGTATTAAACAAAAGTATACACGCGCACTCACTCTCTCTCTCACACACACACACACACACACACGTACAGTGCTTCTATGATTTCCTTTAGCCAGCAGTTCTGAAGTATCTGCTGTGATTTCCGACAGGACACTAAGTGGTGCTTTGAGAGACATTCCACCAGGTGGCTCGTTTTAAGGTGTTTCCATGGTAACGCTGGTGCATGCAGATGTGTGTGGACTAGTCAGTCGGCGAAGGCTGAGGGATGGACAAGAACTCGTGCTCTCAAGCCAAGACTTAAAACTAATTCCTTCAGAGCACATCTACACTGCACAGTGTGCAATGAGGGATCATGGGAAATGTAGTTTATACAAGTGGGTCAGATGCATTGATTGGGCTTTCAGCAACACAAACTGACTGTTTATGCAAACATCATGGCCATTTTTCCATGTTTAACTTACACACAAACACACACACACACACACACCCTTCTAATGCATGTTTCTGGCTTGAGGTAGTTTATCTCATACAGAATGAATGTGAATGGTTTGGTTTGGTGTTTTTTTGCACTCGCTAATTCAAGAAACGCACACTTACCAGGTAGGACGTCCATCCGCCTGGTGTATCTTGAGCCTTCTAACCCTCAAAAACAGCTGGATGTTGTTCTGTACTGACTGACAGTGGGCAGCAAGCCTCGGATGTTTTCGTTGTCCGGCTCGTGTGGTTGATCTTAGACTCGTCTTTTTGCCTTGAATGCCCACAGTGTGGCTCCAGCATCGTCCATTAACAGGCCTCACCACAAATCGCACCTGGGTAGCTGGCATAGTGTCATTATTCACACACAGTGCCACCCACTGAAATACTTCTCTGAATTTAATTACTTACAGCTGCTTTTATTTGGAATGTAAAGCCTTTGCGGTTCGTGGCGGAGGGAAGTTTGAAGGTAGGGGGCTAAATGACGATCTTGTTTGATGCAATTTTATTAGGGTACAATTCAGATTTGACCAGAATCCAGTATGATTAGATTATAGTATTTTTTATTTTAATATTTTTAAAAAATCATAGTCGTATGCAAACACCTGCAGTCGAGTTTTCAGGTTTTGTTTAGATATTTATTATAGTACATTTATTCAATTAATTTTTAGCAAAAACATGTACACATACTCATATATACGTGTGTGTATGTATGCCACAGGTCCATTCCTACGACAGTGATGTATATTCTCCTATATACTTTGTGGGTTCTCGAGTTATGCCACAGATCCATTTCAACGACAATAACCTGAGTTTTGGTGTTAGTCGAAACACGCCCTAGCCTAAGTCATTTATCTAGCCTAATACAGTTGTAAAATCATAAAAAAACACAGCTAAGCTACAGGGGAAAAAATGGAAAACTCCCTCAGCCACGTTACTGCGTATTCTTCCGCAACGTGCAACCAAACTATTTCACCCATGTTGTCCGTAAGTGCGAGGCTAGAGGTGTAGGCCCAGTGGGAGTGAGTGCTGTAAACTCAAAACATCTCCTGTTGAGACTGTTGCAACAAAATCTGTTAAATGGGTGCCAAACTTTTGCATACGACCGTAAGCACGACTGAACATAGAAAACACAAACCAGACAAAATCTGTTTTTGTTCATTAATAAATTAGACCAAAAATTGAGAAAAATGAGCATGTGTGTTAATCATTAAATGTAGTATTAGTGCAATGAATATTATAATACTCTGAATTAGATTCTGAATTAGATGCCGTGATGGACGTTTGGTCAGTGCATGGGTTACAGAGATCAGGAGAAGACAGGAAAGATCTCTGTTAAATATAACCCCCCCCTAAAACCTCTGTACCTCTAAGTTCCTTTATTGAACCCCCTCACTTAATAAATACACATTCTCTATAGAGATCACACTTTTTAGTGCATAATTTCTAATTTCCAGCTCACTTTATGTATTTATTTATTTGTGGCTCCTGACTGCATGTTAGTGTTACATCAGAATGCTGGTGCCTGTAGAACTGCTGAGAGGTCGCTCGCACACACAAACACACACTCAGTGAAGACAGTGAAGAGTGTTGGTTATGTGCTGTTTTAGGGGACCTCCTGACCGAGAAAAGGACACTTTTATGATACGTTTTCACTAGAAAAGCCCAGAATCTGCCGGTTCACTCTGGAACCAGGCAGAGGAGGCATTCACACCCTCCCACTCCTGTTTTACAGTAACAGTTCTCGGCTCTTCCTCCACTTCTAAAGTGATAATTAGGTGGAAAATCCAATTCACACAGCAGGTTTAGACACGTTGCTTGCTTGTCATTAATTGGTGGAGTGTAAAGAAGTACAATTAATGATCTACTTTTAAGGCAAAACCATCACTTTATCTCAGTTTAAATGACAGTTTTACAGTTGTTGTTGTTGTTGTTGTTGGGAGCAGGTCAAATACAGTCTTGTGTAAAAGTTTGGGCACCCCTGGTCAAACCACATATGTGAACACTTTCTGTGTGTGTGTGTGTGTGTCTGTGTGTGTGTGTGTGTGTGTGTGTGTGTGTATACTAGAGCTGGGCTGTTAACGGCGATAACGCGCATTAACTCACGAGATTCTTATCGCGCGATAAAAAAATGATCGGCGTTAACACTACCACCCACCCCCCCACCCCCCGGTCCTCACCTGGCAGGATATGATGAATTTCACCATGATATTTTAGAGAAATGTCCAGTTCCAGATTTAATTATCGGCGTTAACGTGAAGATTCCATGCGATTAACGGCGTTAAAAAATTAAATCGATGCCCACCTCTAATATATACACATTTGCGTATGTAGATACATACATACATACATACATACATGCACACACAGGGGGTCCTTGGGTTATGACACAGTTCTGTCCCTACAGCAGACGTAACCTCAATTGTGGTGTAAGTCAAAATTAAACACACACACATACGTGTTTGAGTAAGTAATACATATAAATTATATATATAAACCTTAGGCTAGAGGGGTCCAAGCCTTTGTGTCAGACTGTAGAGTTGCCAGTATTTAAGGACATGATGGAGCATACTTGACTCAGAGGGGCAGATGAGTGGACTTCACACTGTTTACAAGCCTGAAACACATTACAGTTCAATTTCCAGTCGAACCCAAAGCTACGATTCCGCCTGGTCACCTGATGCCGCGAGACACAGTCAGCGTTCAGAGGGGCTCTGCTGGGATGGGGGGGTTCAGACACACTCACAGCACTTGTCAGTGAAACCCTGTGTTTAATCCTCTCCTGTGTTTAATATAGAGATGCTGTTTAGTGTAGATTCAGTGCACGAAGTAACAGATGTCCACTGTAAACCTTCCTCTCCATGCTGCACATGGTGTCAGTGTCCAATTCTCTTGTCCTTTTGCTTCTTTTTTGACCTTAAATCGTTGATTTCTGTTTTTTAATGCAGAAAACGACTCGAACGGACCTTTTATATTAACACCTCTCGCTTCCTGCTCCATTCCCTCCTGGCTGTCCTGAAGGGAGCTGGTTCATCTAAACACCAAAAAAAATTAAAATTGTATCAGCTGGTTTTAATTAAACCCCACGTTTTATTTTAATGCATTGGAATAGACAGTTTTTTTCTTTATTTGCTTTTACTTTGATATTAAAATGCCACTTATTTCTTTCAAACTCTCAGAGGAGTCTGATTTGATGGGACACCAGTTGGGAATTTTAGGAGAAAATTTTAACAAGTTCTCTAAATTGGGATTTTCATTATATGCAATTAAAAATCAGATATTTATCAGGAATTTACTAAAAGTCATATTCATATTGTATATTGTAATTCCCATTAAAAATAGGTGCATGTCCTAACACCTTTATTCAGCCTGATTAAAAATCTCAAAGTAGTTATAATAATAATGGTTATAGCTGATTTAAAAATCAGTATACATTTTTATATCCCTAAGATATTTTGGGTGAGTAGTCCTTTATTCAACCTGAAGGTTATTTAAGCCTCAAGTCGAGGTCATGGGGGGTCTTAGTATTGGGGTCCTAGGAGTATGGTTCAAAGATCATTTTTAAAAAAGCCCCTCAGTTGTTTTGAGGGGGTCCTTTCTGAATATACTTTGCCTGTCTGAAGTGTTTAATATCTCTTCACTGTTTGTTCTTGTTTTCTCCTTTTTTTTAAATGTTTTTATGTTTTTACAGACAAAGAATTGTTTGTAGGAAAGAAATCATGCGTATAAATCTTACTTCATGCTGCGAAACGCACCATTTTGTTACCTTTTTATTTAAGTGGAAATGACAGAAAAACTTCTGGTTTTTTTGCCTCTCTTCGAAGATCGACAGGTTTAGCTGAATAGCTACTTTTGTTAGCTAGAACTTTTTCATAATGTATTTTTCTAACATTGCTTCCTGTTTTATTGTCAATAGTAGTACAAATTGAAAAACTATATAAATATATGAATATACGCCTATATTGAATCGAGTACAGTGTGCTATTCCCTGGACCAGGCTTTGTGGATACTAATTGTAGCAACTGTTTTATTCCTTGCTCTTGAAATAATTTAAAAAGATGTTACCATAAACTCTGTTTGCCTGTTGATTTGTTTTATTTATTTAGTTTGAATTTATAAGCATTTCTTCACCAACTGAACCATAAATATAACTTTTTCCTATTTTAATTTTTGAATATTGGAAAATACAAAATGTGTGTTACATTATATTTTAAATTTTGCAGAGTGAACACATAGAAGTAGAAAACATAACAAACATTTTCATTCACTCCAATTCAGTTGGGGGTGTTATTGTTTTCCATTGTGTCCTGTTGTCCACAAAATACCTAAATTCTTGCATACACCTCTAACAAAAAATCGGATTGTATTGATAATACTTGCGATGAATGTATTCATGAATATATTTATTAATATGAATAAGCATTACATTAAAATACTGACTATACATTAGGTCCTTAATGATTATTATTCAGTCATAATGTTTGCAGTATAGATTTAAACTAATTACCAAATCATGGGTTTAGAGGATTTACATATCAGTCAATACAAGTCAATAATTGCAGTCAGATTGCTTTATTGAAAACTTCGACTCCACTTTGGTTTCACCTTAGAGCAACTCAAGTCCCTCATTAAAATGGATACCTGGATGCCATTGAACACGCAGGGCTGGGTACAATCAAACACACCTACAAGATCTCCAAGTCTGGATATAGCTCCTGCAGCCAGAGCTGTTTTAGTGTTTAGATCTGTGAAAAAGATGAACCCCCAAAACACAAAGCAGAAAACCATCTGGGGGAAACAGAACAAGGTTCCTGACTCTACCAGAGATCACCAGCCGTTCTCACATCTAGTCCTTTAACTGTTTTGTTATCCGATCTAACCAAATACATTAAAGCATCCTAAGGCACTTAAAAATAAAATAAGCACCTTTGAGAGGTTTTAGTACGTCCAAACATGAGGTTTCCCAAAGAGCTGTTGAACCAAAGAGACAATGTTTTTTTCCCTGCAGCGTTTTCTTTAAAAACAAAATGGAACAAAAAAGTAAAAACGGTTTGATGGCTTGGAATAAATTGTATACAACACATCTGCACATATACCTAAATACATATAGTATTCAAATAGTATTCAGTAAGCGTTTTTCCCTTCGATATTACTAAATATACTAAAAACTAAAAAGAGTAAACATTCTACAGTAAACAGTGATTTTTATGTATCGTATGTGTTCCTTGCAGAAGTCCAGTATTACTTGTTTCCATCAGAAACCTGGTTGGACTAGTCCTTCATTAAATTAAATCAGAAGCTGCTGATGGAGTTTCACAAATTCAAGCAATGGCTGGAGGAACCGAGGAGGAATCTGAAACCAAACTTGTGTTCTCCTGCCCAGCTCACACAATATCAGCTACTTTTTACAAGCAAAACACATCTTGATGCTTTTTACTGCTTTTCATGTTTGCTCTAATGTTAAGTTTCCTGGCAGAAGGAAACAATCAGCACACATTGAGAACGACTTTAAACAATTTGCAGCTACAGTATATTATTTAATGTCTCATTTAAGTGTCTTTCACAGCTCTGTTCATCATTCATGACATGACACAGGTTCTTTCAAATGAAATCAGAAGCTCAGGACATGCATAAAACTACAGTCACTATAGGAGAGAATAAAAGCACAACATTAAGATTTCTTAAATAGTGAAGTACAGTAACAGTGTAGAGCTTTATTTTTATGCAGATAGGACTGGCTAATCTACTATAAAGGCATCTGCTCTGTTTCTGACATGAGAAAGCAAATTCATAACCCGCTCTCCTGTTTAAGGCCACGCTATGTGTCTGACCGTGACCGTGGGCTTTAATGAGATTAACACTGCTGCTTTGTCTGCCCCCCCCCCCTTCCAGTCCAGCTTCAGCCACAATAGGCTGCAAGTGAGCAGATGCTACAACTCACCAGTGGACCAAACCAGGGCTGATGTAGAGCCGTCTAATGACCTGAAAACAGATGCACTGATGTGTATTTCAACTACCCCTTACCTAAAAAGACTAATACGAATAAATTATTAGAAGTAGTAATAGTAGTAGGGAATTTTACCTATTTTTAGGTGAGCAGACACACATACACACGCATGTCCTAAAAATATCCCCAGTCAGTTTCAGGTTTGAAGTAACTAGTAATTATTTGTAGCAAATACAGCCTCAAAAGCAGTGTTTCCCAAATCTATGATAAACTGAGATTAAAATATGTGCACTTTTTTACACTTTATAATCTTTTTCTGAAACTAGCAGCTCTTCCTGATGTGTTAGCTGGTAAAATGTGTAATTTGTTGAGATCAGTACTGGGAAACCCTGCTGTAACGGGATTCCCTCATTTATTATCCAGCGTGAACAAAGGGGTGTTGAAGCTGCACGCTGATTGGATGGTCAATGTCTCAAAACAACAGATGGGACGGTGCTCGCGCCCCAGGCCCCGTGTTCTTTTCTGCGCACATATTCCGCCAAGATCCGCCCTCGTGGGCTGTGATTGGCTGCTGTGTCCCGCCTCTGACTCCATCTCATATTTATGGCTCTTTAACTGTATTTTTGTTGTTTGTGATATTATGATTAAATGTACTAGCATCCTCTGTGTTTGGGGTAATAAAACCTCCTCGCCAGGAAATATTAAACGTTCTGGTGGAAAGTATGTTTAGCTCACTCGTGTGAAGTGGTTCTCCTACCTGTATAAGTAATGGCCTTTAAGCAGTTTTTCAAGATTATAAATACGTAGTTTACAGTATATCATATCAATATCACACAAATATATTTTATGAAACAGTTAAAACCGCCCGAGGTGATACTGCGCCTGGGGAAGTGCGTGTCCTGCGGGCTCTGTGGTGCAATGGATAGCGCATTGGACTTCTGGACAGAGGCGTGAAGCCATTCGAAGGTTTTGGATTGGAGTCCCACCAGATTTGACGGTTTTTGGGGCAGTAGATAAGTAGCCAGCGGCCCGTCTGAGGTCCTCTTGAGCAAGAACACACACAATTGGCCACCGGGCAGACTCTGTCTCACTTGGCTAAGTGGGTTAAATGTGGAGAAAAAAAGAAACACTCTTCAGACAGTAAGTTGTTCACTTATGACAAAAGGACACTTTACTTACGTATACACTGAAAACACGTTACGTTATGAGGAAATTGATGTCAGTTATTAATTTAGAGACGTTAAACTTTGTGTGGGGCCAAACAAAATGCACGCCTAAAAAAGTTTAGGGGCGCGTTTTTCTGGTATATGGGCGGAATCAGGATACCTTTCACCAATCGTGGCGCAGAAGGCGGGGCAGGAGGCGGAGACTGTGAACACGGGTGGGAAAACAACGCTCCCCGTTGATCACACGGGCGCGTGGACTTGGAGGCTGAAAGCGAGAGCCGTGCACGTTTCGTGTTAAACATCAAACGTTTGGAACGTCGGCGTGAGCGTTGACGCGAGCTGCAGGACGCTGAGGGGGGCGGGGCCTTAGTGAGAGGAGCAGCGGCTAGAGTCCGGGAGCGTCGTGACGACGGAGCGCGCGCTCGCGCCTGACAACAACGAACTCGGTGAGTGCAGCGCTAAGGGCCACAGTCGTGCTCTGTTATTGTTGGATAAAAATCTAATTTTCTCCTGAATTCAGCTCGCCGGTTAAACCTCTGCTAAAAAATCCTCCAGAGACTCACACAGCCTTTGTATATCCGGGCTGGTGCTCGTAAGTGGAGAAATAGTCGATAATTTACTGGACAACATGTGAAACATATCAGTCTCCTCGGGGTGAATCCCACAGGACTTCTCACTGGAAAGGGAGTTAGCTGTTAAGGACTTATTTAATTATGTTTTAATTATATAGTTCATTAGTTAGTTATTTAGTTATATAGACAGCAGGCTCACATCACTTCACTCTGTCCTCATCATTCATTTGTCATGGTTCGTCGGTCTCTGCGGTACTGATATCAGAAGGCTCCAATATGCAAATGGACCTATAACCAATCACAGTTTGTGTTTTCAGATTGTCTGACCAATCACAGCTCCAGATGAGATACTGGGTGTTCTGATGAATTGAGGTCTTCGTGTGAAACAAAAGTCTAATTATTTTAATCCTCAGCCATTATTGACTCATCAAAGGTTTTTTTGAAAATTCCTCCATTTCATTTTTCCATGATGATTCTGTGAATGATCTCTTTTCTGATTGTATTTTTTAAGGCAGCACAGGTCTGAAATACACCTTAAAACTTCTGCACGAATGGGCTAAACTGCTGTAGGCTGAATAAGGAGAGATATGTGTTGGTTTTGTGACATCACAAAAAACATGATTGGAAATCAAACTGTTCTCTGCAGCTTATTCTCCGTATATTGAATAGGATCACAAGCGCAATAAGTGGCATTAAAATCACAATACAGATCTATATCTAAAATATGCAGTACACGTAGACTCCAGGAGCACTTAGACTCCAGGATTGAGAAACACCAAGCCAGTTTGGTGAGGTTACGTAATAGATCTGTGGTTGCTGATCATCTAGCTAACCCTCCCTGTCAGATCCACCGACCGTCAGGCTGATGAGATTTGAGTAGACTGGGTGGTGCGCTTTCTTTAGGAGTATCTTGGTGAAGTTTAATTTCTGCTGCAGCCCTTAAGACAGATCTGTGACTGTGTGGCTCATGACCCTGAACTAGTCTTTATGGTGACCAGTGTTGGCTTGTGGGCAGTTGGATCTCACCCCCAGACTATTGTCGGACTATGAGATAGGAGAAGAGAATTGCCAAATCTGGCAGTCCCATTTTCCACTGTGCGGATGCCGAGAGAGAGAGGGAGAGAGAGAGCTGTGTTTGTGTTTCTATCTGGCATTTCATGAATCCTCAGGGTCCGGGGGACGTGCATGGCGGAACACTTGCGAGCAGACACACACACACACATTCGGGAAGTGTCTCACATAGCAAGCTGCTAAACTCGTGAAAAAGAGGGAAGGAAGAGAAAGAGGAAAGGGGGCAGACCCCTGATCTCTGGCGCTGGTGGACAAAGCCTGTTGTTTGGGTCGTAAGTGTTTTCAGTGTTGTCATGACAATGTGAACAATAGCCAAGTGAGTGGAGTTGGGGGTAATGATGCTGAGAGAGAGGTGGGAATATTGGGTGCTGCTGGGGGAAGTGTGTGTGTGTGTGTGTGTGAGAGAGAGAGAGAGAGAGAGAGAGAGAGTAAAAGCAGTCACGAGGGGAAAACGTGGTCAGGAGGAAGGGGTTGGTGAACGACTGCCTCAAAACAAGGCTGTATCAATTGGTCAACAAAGCAAACATGCGTGTATATACAAATACATTTACAACAGAAAGGGCTCTTGAGTGGACTCTGAGAGAACTGTCTAAGGTTTGGCCTTTTTGTCCGGAGATCACCAGTTTGATCCACGATGATCCCGAGAGTCCCATTTGAGCATAATGGTGGGCAGGAGCTGTCCAGTGGCGGCAGTTTGAAAAGCTGCACCTTTACCCTCTCAGCATCGATGGTATTGTGATCTCTGGGCTTCATCCACCGCGTCCCTCATCCTCACGCTGGTTGTTTATGTTTGGGTGCAGACGAGGATGAGGGGGGCGTGAAATTTAAGTGTTTTGGGAGCATCTTTGGGGGCATATTTAGGGTTTGTGCTATAAAAATGAACAATTTTATCACAATTTTTTAACCACATCACATATTCGTGTTCTTTCACTATTCGCAGGTGCTCTTGGAATGTAACCCCCACAAATGGGGTTTACTATATATGTACATTTCAGGCCCATTCTCAAATTGGAAACAATAAATGATACTCTGCTCTTTTAAAAATGTATTCAAGAAACGCCTAAATCAAATGTAACTGAATTGTAATGTAGTGTAACAGCATACTCTGTAATGAATGTGAAAGTTTATATACAAGTTTCATTATTTAAAAAATGTTTGGGCTCATTAGAAGGAATCGAGAGGACAGACCTGATACGTTTCTTTAAAACCTATGGCTTTAGCCGTTGTGGCTACAAAGTGTTACTACAGACCATAAAATATTGAACACCAGGTAGTTACTTTTGTTTTACGTATTTATAATAATGACGTTTTGAAAAACGTCATTATTATTATAGTGAACCCAAACTTTTGGCCTGTATTG
>JBBPDH010228195.1:0-12409 GCA_037974565.1 Clupeocharax schoutedeni | reverse complement strand
TGCTGTGCCGTTAACGGGGGGGGAGGGTTTTGGGCTTGCGCGACTTGCGCGATTAACGCCGTTAACACCAAGATTACAATGAGATTAACGGCATTTTAAAAAATTAATCTATGCCCAACTCCAATATATATATATGTGTACGTACATATATGTATATTATTGTAACTATAAGAAATGTGGGTATAGACACTTCAACTAGTACTGAATCCCTCAGACAAACATTTGTTGCATTTTTAACGATAGTCAGTGGAGACTGACCAGCATGTAACATCAAATTGAACCAAGCAGACAAAAGACTTTCACATCTGCTGTGCAAACCTTTTAAATTTGTCATGCAGCTGCTTCAACAGCACTGATCGCATCTTCGAACAATTCGTGCTTCTGGCTGAATTCAGATCCCTTCAGTGTAAAACGAATGTGAACGAGGATGATGAGGGACATCATGATTCTGTCCGTCAGAGCAGGCATTCCATCCATGTAGCCACCATGATTAAAAACAAATGATGAAAACTGGCTGTTGGGTTTGCATGCTTAGTACAGAGCTGTAATAATGCAAACTGGTTCTGACTGATGTCTTTATTCATGCTTCATTGGGAAGTCAGAGTAGTTTTTGATGCTTTTATGACTTTCAAAGCGGACTCCCACCGAGATCAGAGCTAATCGGGCCATGCCCCATTTACAAACACATTGTCTTTCTGTTAAACTGAACTGAGATCAGATTTAAAGGAGCTACGGCTCATTTACAAAGCCAGCATTCCTGCATAATAACAATTAAATAAGTTTCCCATGACTTATATCTAAAATACCTCAATAAGACTAATAGTAGTGCACAAGCATGTTGTATTATAGCATTGTGTCCAAACAAACAGTCATTTGGGCCTAGAATCTTTCCTGTGTCGGTTTCCAGAGCCGAACGTTTGATTCTTTTTTAAAGTGATATTTAATGATGTAAAGTACTTGAGCCACATTTACTTTACATCACCTTGTTGGTGCAAAAATACAATTTAATTCCTGTCATACTGTCTCATCTTTGGCATATTGAGTCAATTTAATTAAAGAAATGGGAACAAATATTTTACAGGCTGCAAAGTGATGTCTAAATAAAGGAGTTTCAACCACTCAGCATTCAGCACCACCGGTATACTGATCACCACCGGATCATCTGGAATCATCCGCACCCGTTTCTTCACTGGTTCAGGGCTTCAGTTAGATCTGCTTTGTTCTGCTTGCATGATTTACACATAGGTCACTGTGTGACTTAAACAAATAAAAATGTAACTGGTCATGTAAGGGCACTGGACTGAATAGGTCCTTCAGAAAGGAACTCTGGAGAACTGCTCCTCTAAATGATATAAAAATATATAAGAAAGTCTGATTCTTTGGAAGAAAAATATGAAGAAATAATTTGGGTTAGCAATACTGCACTCTACAGAAAGCTCCCTATAGAATTAGGTATTATTTTCCCTGTAATACTAAACCAGGTAGAACGAAACAATCAAATTCACAGTGGAATGATATCATCTTTACCACAGAGGAGAGGGAAAATGTGAAGATTGTTTGAACAAAATGCGGCACTATAAATTACCAGAATGAGTAATGTCCTCTTGACATTTCTGCGAAATTTGTTCCTCACAGTGATGTAAAAAGGAGACAGCAAAGGGGTTTACTGAGAAGACAAGAGGTAAATCAAGAGACAAAAAACTGCCCACGTGTATCTTAACTACAAGCTTTTACAAACCTCTACAGGCCACTGTAAGAAGAAAACAGTCTGCATCTATTTGAGGTCCATCTTTAAATACTAATTACTCATAAGAAAAGAAAGAAAAAAAGCAAACCAAGCAGATTTAATGTAAAAGGTACTGGGACAAGTTTTTATAAAAGTAGCATCGTTCATAGTTTTAAAGTTTTTCATGTCAGAGCAATGTCACGCTCTAACCCTTTGCTTTCTGATTTCTCAACTGTGCCTAATGTGACCAGACTCTTGTTTTTGTTTAGTCCAGACAAAAAGCAGACATCTGAAGGAAGCAGCGCTGGTGATGGAATCAATAGTTATCAATAATGACAAAAATCAACACATATTTTCCACTTCAGAAATTAGAATTATAACAAACGGACGAATATTAATCGTATTCTGCCCGTTCCTGTAATTCTTAACAGACCATTGAAATGCCAACTGAGCCAAACAAGATGTGCACACATCTTGCAATATGCAAGACATCAACAGATGTGTTTCAAAAAATGTGTTTATTTATTAAGGCAAGATGTTACAGCAGTCTGTCTGCAGGGAATAACATCATTACATAAACCTATTTTCCTGACAAGTTACTCTGGATTCTGGAGCTGGATGGAGGATCTAAGACTGATCCATATTTCATATGAAAGAAGCCACACACTTTAAAAAAAAGTTTCCTAAATGCAATAATTTCTTGCATATGTGGTTCTTCTTTAGGACATCAAAATGCTCTATTATTTTTTTTACTGCTCCAGATATCATTTTTGGCAACTTTATGTGTGAAGCTCCTGTGGCTCTTCAGAATAACTCCAGGACCATCTCTTCTGGTTTCAAGTTTGTTCATCAGAGCCAAAGAAAAGAAATATGGGACTCACAACCTACTAGGGTTGTCAAAAAAAATTGATTCTCAGGTACTAATTGATACTAAAATTTAGTATCCAGTTTGAAAAAAATTAGCACTGCTATTAATACTTAAATGCCAGTTTTGCATTTGCCAGTTCACAGAAATAGCTGGCAGACTACAACAATTTTCAACAGGCACTGCAGCGGGCAACCCCTCCCCTGGCTGGGGACCAATCTAGAGCCGCGAAATTTTACATGAACCCTTAGCTCAGACCAATCGAACGTGGTCGGTGGTGAAGCTCTCCTCCCCACAGAACCGTCCCGAGAGCACGGACTTTCCGAGCTGTGACATGCTGGTAGATCTCCGTGAAACCTTTTCAACAAGCCCTCGTTTGCCCCCTAGCCCACGGTGATCCAGAGTTATTCACCCAAAACCTTCCCCCATTGATCTCTACGGAGGGAAAAAAGCACTGTGCACTTTTAAATGCACTGCCAAGTTCTGATTTGGCTAATAAAAATAAAACATTTAATTTCTAAATCACTTTTCAAAATACCCAAAGGCGCTGTACAATTTTGAGTAGATAAAGGAGCCGGAGCAATTTGTCTGGCTCCTCAAACCGGCGCTGTAAAATTTTATAGTGTCCCTCAGCTCTCCTCCACTGAGAACCGGTGTAACGGCCTCTGAGCACACCTTTTTATTACATTTTTTTTTTACTAAAAAGTTCCTGTGTTTGTTTTTTCTCCCCCATAGTATCGAAAATAGTATAGAGTTTGAAAAACAGCCTACAACCTACTGATTGGTGCTTCTCATTTACTTGGTGATGCAGGGATGGTAGCAGTCAGCTCCTTTTCCCACTAGGAGGGGAACACATAGTATGTTCTAACTGCTTTTTTTAAAACAAAACCTGCGGTCTCTTGAGCCAATGTAAGCACTTCTCCCACCAAAAGGAATAAAAGAGGCTAGTGTTAGCATCACCTCTGCCCTGACAACATACTAATGACCAGGTTGTTGACACTGTATCATCATGACATCACTGCAGGAGACCAGGTTTGTCCTGTTTTTCTTGGCACCGTTTTCTATAAGGAGCCATTATCTAGTAAAGAACGTCAGAGGGGTCACAAATCACTGTACAGGAAGGCTTTGAATGTAACTTTATACCAGTCAATCAGTCCATCTCTAACAAAATGACTACCATGAAACACAATTGGATATGTTCTTCAGAGCGTATGCCAGCATTTTCTTTAATTTCTTTCATTCTTTTTCTTTAGGTATTCAGTTAATTACCTATACTGTGTAAATGCAGCCAGGTTGACAGAGGATAGCAGCAGTGATTTCTTGCCACTGTAGGATATCGAAATACGAGAGGTAAGTAAATATGAATGCTAACAGAAACCATCTGACCCTAACCATGGTACTTCATTGGATTTACCTGCGGGGGCACAAATAAGCAATATGCCATCCTGCCAAACCACATGGGCTGTATTTGTTGTAAAGCATCCTAAACTAATTCTTAGAAAAGGAACATGAGGAACACAAAAACAGACTAAAATGGCCAAAACTGGTTGGTAAATTACCATTATTTGTATGAATCTGCCTATGTAAACAGGTATGCTTGTAAACATTTCACAAAAAATTGAGCAACATAAATGGTCTAAAAACTACTAGGAATACAAACTTACATTAATGCACATTAAAGTTTTCTCTCTTTTTGAATATTTGGTACAGGGTTTGCTGCCATAGTGGTGATAAGCATTTGCATAGGACATTAAAATGTTATTGAAAAGCTGATAATCATTAAACTGCCCATTTAAAACAGCTCTTTTGTGCTGCATGACCTCTTCAGACAAAATTAATCTGCGGTCGCACTGAATGGGAGCACATTTTGGCTGATGAAAATGACTCGAATAAGAACAGATGCAGTAACACTGTGTGGTGGGACTATGGATCTGCCACATAGATAGCATAGACATTCAGTTGTATTATGTGATTGTAGTATGGCCAGGAGACAAACCAATGTATAAACTGTAAGGCGGTTCATTTAAAGGTTATTTCATAAAAAAAATAGCTAATTAGTCCAAGTGGGGAAATGCAGTTATTGCAATAACGTTCTAGGTTAGCTAATAAGCCTAATTATCTAGCTAAAAGTAAAACCAGTTAGCTAATAATAACTGTTTTTGCCAATAAAATATCTGTATATTACACTAGCTGTAGAAAAATAATGTTAACATATACCCCTATATCTCACGTTACTCCCACGCATCACTGAGCTCAACTCAATTAGCTCAGAATCTCTACAACCATCTCTACAATCATGTTGACTTCAAAGTTACTTAAAATTGCTCTGGATTCTCCTATTTCAGTAAGAGGGTGCTGTCAAAGTTGTTCATAACTGGAGAAAACAATGACACACTGAATTTCTCACAGACACAGATGGCTGTTCACGTCACTCCTGTAGTAGCCTTCATGCTCCATGGTGCTTTTCTCTGGTTTGTTGTTTGCCAGCAGCAAAAAAGGCTGCAATTAGGTTAAAAATTTAGACAGTTGACTTAAGTTTGCTTCTTCAGTTTTGCAGTGGATACTCCCACCTAAAATTTCTATGGGCTTCCTCAGAACCACTTAACTAACCCTCTCTAGACGTATCCTCTCTAACTGCAGCACCGAATCGCATGTGGAACTGGAACCATAGACCAGCATTTCTCAAACTAACAGGGCTACTTTGAAATTGACAAATGACTTTTAAATCAACAGTTATGCAGTAATTAGGGTTTTGTTTTGGTTGTTGTTACTGTGGTTGGCCTATGCCCAAGTACCAACAAACCTACAATTTTTCTCTGCTTTGGTTTTTTTTCCTTCTATTTAATAGCCTGGTAATTTGTCATTGGCAGATGACACCCTTGGTTTCAGGGGTACTAAAGCTAGAAATAAGGCTGAATTTCATGTATAAGGTATCGTGATTGAGAGAATGGTCAATGTTTTTTGTCTCCCGCTCATCCTGCAAGCCTGCATCCTTAGACAGTCGCTTCCCTTGCAATGTATATTTATGTGTGTGTGTGTGTGTGTGTGTGTGTGTGTGTATGAATTTTGATTGGAGCAGAAGCAAGGCTCTAAAGACCAGCAGTAACCTTATCACGGTCCGGCGCCAGTCCACGGCCTATACTTTGAGAAAGCAGGACATAGACTCAGCCTCGGCTACCACACAGTGCAGCTCCATCTAGGAAACCTGCCAGACTGACTGACTTTCCATTCACAGCACATTTGTGTTTGGTTTGGGGGGGGTTTAACGAAATTGCAGAAAAATGTGAACCTCTTCTCCACAACTAGTGAAAAAAAGGTTTTTGGTATGAAAACAACCACCAGGGACATTTAGCCTGATTCAATCACTCTCTCTTGCTTCTGCTCTCGGTTTCTTCGCCATCAAATCCAAACTGAACCCATGAACTGCACGAACTAAACAATCAAAGTGGGCCACTGTCAATGTACTGTCATCCACTGAAATGGACAAACAATCCAAGCAAACTGAACATTGCTGTGTGATTACAAAATATGTGAAGATGGTTTAAAACAGTAGTTCTGACAGAAAACATAAATGAACAAAAGCATACTGTATATCTTAACACTGTAGTAGTAGATAGCTTGAAGTCTGCATTTTTTATGTACTTTAGTCCATATTTACAGATAACAGTGTGTCTTACAGTGTCAAAATAAGCAAGTCTATTTGAGTTTAACTGACATGGTTTGAGGTGATTGATGAGTTTGGTGGTGGCCTGGTGGTAAGCTGGTGGCTGGGGGGTGAGGGAATTGCCCCAGCAATCAAATCCCAGGAATGCCAGCGGCACCACTGAGGTTCCACCACATAATTCTTCACTTGCGTGAATGGATCATTACCTCTGGGACCAATATAGTGTAGCATTTGCATAGGACATTAAAATGTTATTGAAAAGCTGATAATCATTAAACTGCACATTTAACACAGCTCTTTTGTACTGCATGACCCCTTCAGACAAAATTAAGCTGCGGTCGCACTTAATGGGAGCACATTTTGGCTGGTGAAAAGGACTCGAATGAGAACAGGGTGGTGGGACTATGGATCTGCCACATAGATAGCATAGACATTCAGTTGTATTATGTGATTGTAGTAATTCACTTGGGTGAATGGATCATTACTTCTGGGATCAATATAGTGTATTGAACAAATGAAATCTCAGGCAAAACTAAATAATTAAACTTGAGTCACCAGCCTACCCTGGCCAATTGAATATTTTTGAGAGAAAACTGTCTAAATGTAATTTCTGCCTGAACTGTTACTTTAAATATCAAACAACAAACCAAAGAAAACACCACGGAGAATGTACTAGAGGAGTGCTGTGAACTGCCATCTGTGTCTGTGAGATTTCTTTTCGTTGAGAAATCCAATGAATCGTTGCTTTCTTCAGTTGTAAACATTATGACGAGACAAAATAGGACTTTCCAGTCAACATCCTTGACAGCGCATTCTCACTGAAACAGGAGAATCCACGAAAAATCATCTAACTGCTGTTTCCACTTTTCTAATGAACCTTGAGCAACTACTAATAATACATGGTTGATGCGCTGGCTCTTGTCTTTGCAATGTTGGGTGGACTTTCAAGGAAAAGTAATTGAGCCTATTCCTTTCCCCAGTGGAGCCCAGAGTGTTGCACAGTATTCATCAAAAACAAAATGGATTTAAAGCAACACTTGATCATCCCAAGCTCACAAGCCAAAATACACATTGCGTGGAGTAAAACGGGAGACATTCTGAACGGAGCGTGTGTTTTCTGCCTTCCATCTCACTTTACTCACCGCAATATCCCACACTGAAGTATACTTGGCAAAGTCAAAAAAGGGCCAGCCAAGTATGCACTTGATGCAACCTCTACACAGATAAAGCCTCCGTCCTCCCCGAATATCACGAGGGAAATGCAGAACAGTATCACTGTGGTAAAGACTAGAGTGGCAGGTCTATCTGGGTGGTACAGGAGGGAGTGAATGATAAAACTGCACTTGCATCTCTTAGTGGAGCAGCATGCTGCCTGCGTGAAGACCAAACAACTGGGCTATCTGCCAAACACATTCATTAGATTAGAACCACATACACGAGCAAACATGGCATATCAAACGCCGTCTGTAACTGCTTAGCTGTGATTTGGTGCCTGTTTAAAAACGACCAGCCAGTCGTCAAGTGATTGTGAAGAATGCCTGAGAACCATAGATTTAGATCATTTCTTTAAAAAGGCACTTCACACTCTCACATCTCATTCTTCAAAACAACCAAAGAACTCAAAAGAAACCTTCGGTAGCAGCTTTTTAATAAGATTGCATGCAAGTACATGCAGAAAAAGTTGCCAAAACACTTACCTGGTCTCAGGTATCCCATGTTGAACCTGTTATAGACTTGGAAACAGGGTGGTCTATAGCAGTTTCTAAACTGATGCCAATAGCCCGGATAATTAGCGCCCTGTCCAGGGCCGAGATAAAGGCCAGTGCAGACAAGACACAGCAGCCACCAGCTGGGTGATTGCATGATGAAGAACCTTTCAGTCAACATGGTGAATGCGAATGCAGATTTGTGTAGGGAGGCAGCAGGAAGGGTGAAGACAGAGTGAATTTGGGTTGTCAAGGAAGAAAAAAAATTTCTGCCATCCTGTTCTCTTTCCCTCATATACACATGTATTTCTCTTTGTACTTGTTTTAGCACTCACTCTCTTGCACCTCCTCCAACAGGGCTTAGCCAGACCCCTCCTTTCTCAAACTTCACATCCCTTTCTTGGTCTTGACTTGCACCAATTGAAAAACATTAATACATCAGTATCCTGAGAGATACTTCAGATAAACTGGATCCAAATCATTCTTTTTTCAAAATATACCAACTGCCTAATGACACGGAAATAAGATAATGGTGGTATTATTTGTATTTTTGCAGTAACACAGTGCACATTTTTTGGACAAAGACGTGTTTTTTGATACCTTAAAATTCGGAAAATTTCAGAAAATATCAGTCGTAAGGAGTATGATTGATATGACACTTTGTCATACATGAACACACCACAGTGTGAAATTCTTCCTCTGTATTTAACCCCTTCACCAAGTGAAGCAGCGGGCAGCCAGGAACACAGCAGCCGGGGAGCAGTGTATGTGGACAAGGGTACCTCAGAGGTGCTTTCTAGTAGCAGTCCTCGGTTTCGAACCCTCGGTTTTCTGATTGCAGGGGTCATATCAGCCATAAACAAAATGCTTAAAATCTTAAAATACTTCTTTAGCTGCCACAGGTTTTAACCAATTATATACACTGTCTTAAGTTTCTAGGAAAAGTGGAAGAAGGTTGTCATTATCCTCCACCACATCTAGAATTCCTACTAAATGATCAGGTTATTTACACATAACAGAAATGAACCTGTGTGTGCCATTTCCATAAGACAGCTGTTTGCTAGCTTACAAGATAGCTAGGTATTTCTTGGCTGAACTTCTGACAGGCTGCATTGCTCACGTTGACATGAAAATTGGACGCCACTGATAAAGTATTACAATTTACTGCCAGCAAAATCTACTCCTTTCCAAATCAATAAATACACTGCAAACACAGATGACATGTTTGGACATATTTATACATTTTACCCACGTCCCACACACATCCATTACAGAGTCCCGCTAATAAGATAAATAACAGCGTGTGCACTAATATTTGGCATTACATTTCAAAGGTTTGGAGTAAGTGTTGCAGTAATTGTGGATGAAAGTGAATTCTGTATGCTCGTCATGTGAAGAGCCGTAGTACTCAAATAACTTGCAGTAGGTCAGAATGCGCATCTGTAGGTATCACAAAAATAGCAAATACAATATTCGAATAGGTTAAAATCGCAAAATCAGCAAAAACTCCCATCTGTATATATAAAATCATAAAAACTAAGTTAGTACACCACATAAAAGACATACCTCAGACGGGCAGGACAAGCAACACTACCTTATCTAAATGGCACTCGAGGTAAAAATAAAGTTCATGGGAACATTTATTAAAACTTATTTAAATCAATGGAACTGATTTAAAAGCTGTACTTGAATGAGAGCACTGTATTATTGCAACATTGAGTGAGACTACTAGAAAGTTCAAGAGATCAAGCTAAGAAATCCGTGAATGGTGTTTAAAACACATTTTATAATTGTTATATTTAATAATTTAGAATGATAACATGTCATTTACATGCTTCTCAAACTCCTAAAAACATTGAAAAGGTTAAAAAAAAGTTTACTTTGAGATC
Organism: Clupeocharax schoutedeni; assembly: GCA_037974565.1. NCBI lineage: Eukaryota > Metazoa > Chordata > Actinopteri > Characiformes > Alestidae > Clupeocharax > Clupeocharax schoutedeni. The sequence continues at coordinate 2,559 of JBBPDH010228195.1, read as the reverse complement.
TACACTATATACATTATTACTGAATGAAAAATTACATTGCATTTTAATTTTAATCATATTACTAATGATTACTCAATCCAAAAACATTGGAATAATTGTTAGTTTGTTTAACACAGCATGTCTTACATAAGCAAAACAGTTAAGTATGATTTCCTCTAACAGAAATAAAATCAAAAATTAAAAAGTTCAAACAATACCCTTTGCTTAATGCACAAAATGTTGCATTATAAATACTATACATAATAAACTTCCTGCTAAGCAATTTACCAGTAAACAAATAGGGGTTGGCATTGTTCCTTTCTTTTATCAAAGTTACTGTTAAATATGGTGAAACAAAAAAATGCTCTACTTAGAACACTGACAGAATTTCTGCCATGTATTAATATTTAACTCCACATTATTAGCAGAGGTGGGTAAATTGTATCTCCACACTCGCTCTAGGAATTGTTCACACAGCTAGACACACGGAAGACCTGCCAAATCTGTGAGGCTGATATGTACACAGTGTAAAGTACACCCGACAGACATTACACTGTGTCTTCTTAATACGTCTGTGACACGTGTAACAACAAGTTTTCCTTCCCGACAAAGCCCAGCTGCTGATTCAGGCTTGATCCACTTCAGACCGTCAAGCAGATTGTTAGTAGCCACGCGCCCACATCCAGACACGCCTGCCTGGGGAAGATTAATCTTTCATGCCCTGAAGGCAAGTCTGGGGATGATTAGCATACGCATTCCAAAAGCAATGGGTGTTCAGGGGAAGCGGGTTGGGAAGGGAATGGATGAGGATGGATAAGGAGAAGACATGGAGCCAACAGCTTCAAAATGAGCAGGATCAACCAATGGAGCTATAAGGACAATCGATCAAGTTTAATTTTAAAAAAGCAGCAGCGATTAAAAAAAAAAAAATTATATAAGCTTTCCACAAGAATGGCATTCAAAATTCATATTCATGAGGCTGAGGCTGGGAAATATTTTGTCATGATTTGAGTTTGATGATGTTATTTTATGTAATACAGAGCTGGGGAGTTGGTTTATCATTATAATATATACTTTAAATAGGACTGAGCTCAATAAGTGTCTCAGAACAGTTCCCTTAAAGTCAAAAAGTGTAAATTATCGTGAACATTTCCTTAAGCGCAGCAATAATATACAGTGCCATATTGCCCACGTAGTAGTGTAGTCTTTACAGATTTTCTTTTTGACAGCGAGAATGACAGACACATCTGTTTATACAAAATATAAATGGACAAATGTAAATCATATTGTAACTGTGGAAATAATGTCTCCATTTTGCAGTTTACAATGTGTCATAATTTCATGAAACGACCAATAGATATGGTCTAAAATGACCTATTAATGTCATGTTACATTAACTTAATTTGAAAGTAAAGACGGTGTATATTTCTGGACCATTTGCATGTTTAATGGCAAGCTTTTGGTTGGTCTTTACATCATGTTGGTCGGTCACCTCAAATGTTAAAATAACCTTTAAGAACGTTATTTGCCTCCTGTAAAGCTTTGTTCAAACATTCTTGACATCTAACTGCTAAGATAACAGTAGATTAATTGAATAGAACCTGTCCAGGGGCAAACAGAAAGTTTGAATAGGCAAACGGTGATGTTATAACATCTATGAGATCATGATCTCTATTTTCTCAATACATTTATAATATATTAAAATCAACATTGTCAACAGATCAATTCACTTTAAACTCTAATTGAATTCACATACATTGCTCTGCAAGGAAATATTAGCACTGAGAACGGGCAAAATAGTTAGAAGTTTCATGGATGAGAGAAAAGTATCTGGCATCTGACAAGTTCCTGCCACACTGTTGGCATCTAAAGCGCTGACGCTCAGACTTTCACTGTAGAACTGGCAAGCAGATCCGACCTATAAACTTAGACACAGAGGTTCATATCCATTACTGTATACAATATTTACACTAAAGATTTTCTTTGTTTATGAGAATATTATATTTTTTATCTTGGTTGTTCCATTTCTTTTGCTATACAGACTAAGGATAACCTCTGGACACCAATCTGATTACCAACAGATCAAATAGAATAGAAAACTCTGCAGCAACAAAATGAATTTTTGAACTGAACATACAGCTCATTATGACAAGAATAACATTTAAACATTTAAAATTCATATTTGGATTCATGAGTATGAGTGCAGGATTTGAGTTTAATGAAGGTGTTATTGTGTGTGATACAAGGCTCAGCATTTTACTGTGATTCAAGTCAATCAGTCGGTCAGCAAAGTCAAAGTGGAGTCAACATGACAATAAAAAAAACAAAACAAAGACAGATACCTTGAATTTTCTGGTACATTTAAGTGTACAACCAGGGCTCTCAAGTTTACCCAAAACCTGCGCGTGAGATTTTTGGGATGTGCGGCCGATCGCGGAGCTGGGGGGGGCTGATGGTGCGGGCGCTGTTTGCCGATCGTGGAAGGGGGGGTCGGGCGCGGTTTGCCGATCATGGAAAGGGGGGAGGGTCAGTTTGCCGATCGATGAGCGAGGGGAGGGGAGAGGGTCAACAGGATAACAG
>JBBPDH010228178.1:2024-12411 GCA_037974565.1 Clupeocharax schoutedeni | reverse complement strand
TATATATATATATACACATACTGATGATGTGTGATAAAAGGAAAGAGAAAGTGAAGAGCAAATGACCATTCTGTCATACGTGAGCACAACAGCATGAACATTGTGAAACTCTTACTCTGTATTTAACCCATTCACCAAGTAAAGCAGGGGGCAGCCCGGAACGCAGTGCCCAGGGAGCAGTGTGAGGGGACGGTACCTTGCTCAGGGTACCCCAGAGTTTTGGGAATCGAACCCACAACTTCCTGATTGCAAGGTGAACTCCCTAACCACTAGGCCACTAGCTGCTGCATGAAGGATGTGTAATAGATGTGTAACGGATGTGTGACAGATGTGTAACGGATGTGTGATAGATGTGTGATGGATGTGTGATAGATGTGTGATGGATGTGTAATTTAATTTTGTCATTTCAGCATTAAATGTTTGTATGAAATAAAAAGTGAGTTTAGTATTGATTAGTTTCAGCCCCTAACTGGAGGTTTCAAACAGGAGAGAATAACCAGCACAGGCATACAGCACCTCCTGCTGGAAACTTTACTCACTACACCTACAGAGACAATAACAGTCACAGAGGGGATGGGGGGGGGGGGGGAGTGATTAAAAAATAAAAAAAAATAAAAATAATGAAAAGGAAAAGATAAAAGAAGATGGTAAATAAAACAACTTAAAAGAAAGAAATATAAATGAAGAAAGTAAAAAAATGGGAAGGAAAATACAGAAGGAGAGCAAAAGCAAAATAATTAGATTAAAAATTAGGAAAGATAAGTAAAAGAAAGAATGAAATAAAGAAATAAAGAAGAAAAAAAGAAAAAGAAAGAACTGTGAGATGTAAATGAAGAGCAGGTGTAATCAAAGTTCCACTGAAGAAACTGAAGCTTCATTAGATCCTCCTGCTGTAAAAACGCTGAGTAACTCCACACACACCTTAACCAAACAGCAACCGCACACATACATTGATCCTGGAGCTGCTGGATTCAGGGGACCCTCCGCAGATCCTTCAGACTCAGCTGGTCTGAGATCAGCCTCAGAGAGCAGCTCTTATCAGCGTGTGTTTGTTGTTGGTGGGTCTCAGCTCCCAAGAAACAAGAACATCACAGAACACCCAGAACACTCTTCAGACCCCCTCACACTCCTCACTGATCAAGAACATGGGTGTGTTTCTCTGGACTGCTCTTCTCATAGCGGCTTTACAGCAGAGCTCAGTTTATGTTGGTGAGTCAGAACCCAATTTATAATGAGCGTTTTTTTAAACAATAATAACAACAACAACAACAATAACAATCATTTTTTCTTTAAGGTTCTCAAACAACACACACATCGACAACAAAAGGTGAGTCACTAACTTTTCAACCATATATCTGAGCTATCAGACAGACAGACAAATAGATCTAGATCTAGATAGATAGAAAGCCTTGGTCCCGCACTATTCGGCGCTTTAGTGCTGAAGTGGCTGTTTTCTGGTCAGTGCCAGGGTTCGTGGACCTGCCGCTGTGGGTGGAAGTGTTGGAGAATGCTGATCTAGGATCAGTCATTCTGCACTTTCAGATCCAGAGTGATGAAGCAGACCCAGATCTCCAGATCCTCTCTGTAACCCCACCAGCTCCGCTCTTCAGGACCCCCATCATCAGCCCCACCAGCACTCCCGACCTCTACAGCAGTCAGGTCACAGAACTCCATATATCCTTAGATATATATAAACTATTGATAAAACTATTTAATCAGTGGTAAGATCTGCCTCTCAGGTGTTTTTGTAGATGTAATGTTACCAAAAGAATTTTTCTCCATTTCAGATCCTGCTGAACTCTTCACTGGACTTTGAGCGATCCCGGCTCTACAGCGTCCGTCTTGGCATCGTCACCACCTCCAGCAACGTCCAGCAGACCTTCCACCTCAGAGTCATTGATGTCAACGAGGCTCCACAGTGTGAACCACAGTTCCAGTTTCCAGGTGCATCCTTCCCTTTAAAGGAATAGGATTTCTTTACAGTGGATCTGAATGGAACCACATGAAACAAATCCAACTGTTTTATTCACTATCGACCTCCTGTGCAGCTCCAGAGTGTTTATATGGATGTTGGTGATGATAACATAAAGAATCTGAACTAAATCAGGGACACATGATGCTCTGCATGTATCACTCAAACCTGCATGGGTTTAGTTTTAGGACCAGGAGCTTCTCTACAGTTTAACGTGACTTTGTTCTCCACAGGTGTGGAAGTTCATGTTCCAGAAGACACCTCACCCTATGAGTCTCTCTACACTGTGCCTGCTTGGGACGAGGATGAAAACGACACCATCAGTGTATGAATCTCAGGCAATTTTTTTATCTAAAAGCTCAGACACATCATCTTGATGTTAATGTGGGCTTGTTTCCCACAGTTTGCCATCAGTGAGGTGCTTCCCGCCACCTTCCTTGGACGTTTTCAGATTATCGGAAGAGGAAAAATCACCACCAACCAAACGTTTGACTACCAAAATGGACCAAAGGTGGGTTTGGCTTAACCGGGTTCAATAATAACCTCTTGATTTTGAACTACCTTATTTCATCACAAGCAATTTTTGAAGCTGCTGATGTTCTGACTGCTCAGGGATCCAGAGACAATATAAAGAACATTGTAAAATATAAAGTCTAAATAATCCATTAAAAACTGCAGAAAGTGTGAAAGACACTTTGCTATATACACAAATGCTGGGGTATAAATACTATAGATCAATAACTTACAGTTATAGAATCATTAGTTAGTGGTTAGGAATAGAGGTAAGACTATTGCACATTATAATAATAATGAGATATTGCTCATAATGTTTTAGCACTCAATAAGAAAACTGTAGCTGCCGGTTACAGTAAATAAATAAGCATCTTTAAGTATGTTTGCCTGTAAGCAAACTACCTTTTTCATCTTGATCATTAGTACTGAATTCCTAAATCCTTTTAAAAATGTTTGAAATGTAAAGCGGTCCTTGTAGAGACACTCGCAAGCTCTGATTTCTTTACAGTGGAGGTGAATGGAATCGAACGTCTCCAACACAAATACAGCTGTTATGTTTACTATCAACCCGCAGTGAAGCGCAACGATTGTTGTTGTTGGTTGTTGTCGTTGTTTGTTGTTATTGTTGTTGGTTGTGGTTGTTTGTTGTTGGTTGTTGTTGTTGTCATTGGTTGTTGTTGTTGTTGGTTGTTGTTTGTTGTTGTCGTTGGCTGTGGTTGTTTGTTGTTGGTTGTTGTTGTTGTTGGTTGTTGTTTGTTGTTGTCGTTGGCTGTGGTTGTTTGTTGTTAGTTGTTGTTGTCGTTGGTTGTTGGTTGTTGTTGTTGGTTGTAGTTGTTTGTTGTTGGTTGTTGTCGTTGGTTGTGGTTGTTCTTTGTTGACGTTGTTGTTTGTCGTCGTTGTTGTGGTGGTGGCGGTGGCGGTGTAAATAGAGAACCTGAACTGGATCACTTTTCTCTGTGACCTGTTTTGCCTCATGATGCCCTTTATGTATCCCTGCACCATGAATGGGTTTAGTTTCAGGACCAAAAGCTTCTGAAACACTAGTAGAACAATGTCTCAGACGTCAGGCGCCGCAACCAGAACCATTTTGTGGAATACGTTTCTGTGAGAGCCAAACAGTCTTCAGTTCTTCTGATGAATGTTCTTCAGTTCTTCAGTTCTTAGATGATGAGGTCTAAGATGTTCCACAGCAGAGTATTGATCTATTCAGAGCGTTTGGTTCCTATAACTGGGATTTAAAAGCCCTGCCTGACAATTATTTCCCAGGTGTTTTCTCTGTCTGTGGTTGTGCGGGACAGTCAGGGCTCTAACTGCAGCGGGACGGTGAGGATCAAAGTCCTGAAGATCTTCAGTCCATCCCTCGAATTCCTGTGAGTTTAAAGGCCATCCCGGCTCTTGACTACCTGACATGATTAAGGAACTTTGAAGTGCTTTTCAGGGTAGAGAAGATACAGACCCTCAAATCAACACTCACTTGACTTTTATCCACTTAAAGGCATAAGTAGAAGAAAACAGCTCTACTTTACTTTTCCTCCACAATAGGAATCAAAGACTGTTAGTGTGGTTAAAAACAGTGTTGTGCAAAAGTCTTAGACTGAGAAAAGTATATTGAACATTTTTCTGAGAAAATTGCCTTTAAATAGTTTAGCTATGTTTTAAAATGTGGTCAAATAATATTACTACAGCAAATGTTTGGTTAATCATTTCATGACCTCTCTTCTGGACGGCCTAGTTTTAATCAAATACCTCAAATTCAGATTCATCTATACTTCAGTAGATTTAACCAGTAGCTACTGATGTTTCACAAATCCAAGCAAAGGCCGGAAGCTTTGAGGAGAAATCTGGAACCTGTGTTCTTTTAACTAACTCAATAAAACAAAAAAAAATTTTTTTTTTACAAACAAATAAAATCGTGATATTATTTACTGCTTTCTTGTTTGTTTGCAATTGCTCTGATGTTAACATTTGTGTTTGCTGGCAGAAAGTCCCTCACTGTTCAGATAAATGGCTTTAGACAGTTTGCACAGGAGCCTAAGACTTTTGCACAGCACTGTAAGTCTTCAGGGCCGGACTGTGTTCAATCCAAATCATCATTTGGCCATCTTTCTTGCTGCTTTGAATGGAAGAAGAGTCTCATTGTCCGCTGTTCTCCAGCTCTCCAGTTCAGAACGTGTCTATGATGGAGAACGGAGGAGCAGGAGATTTTGTCGCAACCGTCCAGGTCAACCATGACACGCCTGCGGTGGTTTACACCTTTGAGAAGCCGTATCCTCCTTTCAAAATAGGACGAGGTGAGTAACAGTTCATCATCCAATTCAATCAGTGCCAAGACTGCACTGGTGAGTAAAGAGCCAGACACTCGATTATCCACAGATCACTAACTGGATATTAATTTTGCTCGTTCGAATTGTTAATTTAATAGCATTCTATAGCTTTCATACAATTATTAGTATTTCTGACACCAATTTTCTAGCAACTTTGTAAACAACGTCTACTGAACTACACATCATTAACTGATTAACTGGGCATCTTAGCTCGTCATGCATACACCAGTCTTACATCTTTCTAGCTGGCAACTTTGTTTACATCAGTCATTGAAGATATTCATAAGTAATTTGAATATCTATTCATAATTCATGGCAATAAATTCAAACAAACAAGAAAGCTGTGAAAAGTATCAAGACTTGTAGTTGATACTGTGTGAGCTGGTGAGGAGAACACAGGTTCTGTTCCAGGTTCCTCCTCGGTTCCTCCAGCTGTTGTGAAACTCCATCAGCAGCTCCTGATTTCATTTAATGAAGCACTTATTGAGTCAAACCAGGTTTCCGATGGAAACTACAGTAATACTGAAGTTCTACAAAGAACACATTTACTTACTGTAGATAAAATCTTCTTTATATTTCTTCTTTTTAGTTGTATATTTAGAGATATTAATGTGAAAAAACACCCACTGTGCATCTAAACAGTTTTATTCATTCTATTCACAGATGCCTGATACGTTATTAATATGATATATACATTACTAAAGGGGATTCTACATCAGTAACTGGATCTATACATTCGATTCAAATGATCCAATAATAAACTCTGTATATGTTTATATGGGTTTAGAGGACGGGATCATCAGAACAGCATACAGTCTGGACCTGGAGTCTGACAGAACCCTGATGCGGATGGTTCTGCTGGTCCGAGCCCTCAGTGTTAAGGAGAACCGCCGTGGAACCGCAACTGTCACTGTAAACGTGCTGGACGTGAACGAACACCCTCCGTTCTGCTCCCCTCCCACCCTCCTGTGAGAGCCACTCCTGTACAGACAGAACTGAGTCAAACAGAGTCACGGAGGGTCTCAGACTTAGTTGAACTTTTTTAATTAGGGGGGGCATGATGTCATTGGTTAATATTACTCGTACACAATGACATCATCAAAAAATCAGTACATGATTTCATGGCGGGGCTCGACATCATTAGAATGATGAAGGATTACCTTTGAAATGAAAAAGATAATATAACAAATTTAAAAAATGTCCATTTTAATACAGGTTTTAATCAGAACCAGTAAACTTCATTGAAATTGCTCATGATGCAGCTGCATAGACACAAAAAACTAAAGAAAGAAAGACAGACAGACAGAAAGAAAGAAGTGTGCTATTGTTTGTAATAGTGATATAAGAAGGGATTCTGCACATGAAAGTATTCATATCCGTATAAAGGGGTGTCATTGCATATAATAAGACCAATATCATTATAAATTATAAGTAGTGACGTTAGTAGCCTTAATCAAACGAATTTAAGCAAAAATGTATGTATGTTTTCAGTCCCTTTCGAACCTGTTTGTGGGTGTTTTGATTGTGTTCCTGCAGGCTGACGGTGTCTGAGAGTATAGAGGTCGGCCGCAGTCTGGGCTCACTCACCTGTGTCGATGTTGATGTCAGCAACAGCAATGTTTCCCTCACTGTGATCGAGAACGACGTCTCCCTCTTCAGATTCCGCCTGAGCAATGGCCAGCTGCAGGTAACCTGAACCCATCAACCGTGAGCTTGCAGCTGATGCAAGTCTGGCAGGTGGTGGTGGTCTAGTGGGTGGGATAATTGCTTCTGGACCAAAGGGACATGGGCCCAAATCCTACCTTCAGCAAACCACCACTGGGTTCCAATACCCTTAACCCCAAGGAGCTCCTGGGAGACTGTCCCCTGTAGTTAGGGAACAGAAGTCACTCTTAAATGAACCCCTCAATAATTCATATTTTACTTCCAAAGATTCAGACCTTCTTGTATTTTCTTGAGGAACAGTTCTCTTTCCAAGACTGTCATTTTCAGTCCAGTCAGATAAAGCCCATCTAGTCCAGAATCAGTGAAGGACCAGGAGCAGATGATTCCAGATGATCAGTATACTGGTGGTGCCGAATGCTGAGTGGTTGAAACTCCTTTATCTAGGCTCCTTGTATCTTTAGGCACTTTGCAGCCTGTCAGTAAAACATTTGTTCCCATTTCCTTAATTTAATCTACTCAATATGCCAAATATAAGACAGTCTGACAGGAGTAAAATAGTAAATGTGCACCAACAAGGTGATTCAAAGCTAAATGTAAAGAAATGAGCAGGATCAGGACTTTAGCACAGTACTGTATATGTGTTTATTTTTTTGTTTGTTTGACCTTAAGGTAAACAGCAGCCTGGATTACGACATTGCAGATGTTGCTGCAAACAACTTCCAGTACGAGGCGATGATTTTGGCCACTGATTCTGAGAGTCCAGCTCTAACAAGTGTGTAATCCAAAAATCTCTCATTAATGATAGTAATGCTGTGGTTCTCAAACCTGAGGCTGTGGGGGCCACAGGGGGGCGCTAAGAACCGATGGGAAACAATCTGTGCAGAAAACATGCCAAAAAAGCCGTAGACCAAAATATTCTGGGAAATGCTGCATTAATGGACAGTGTACAGTGCTAGAACAAGAGTCAAGATCATATTGAGCTCCTGTATTTCGGAATCAAATACTCAACATCACATCAAACTCGATCATTCCTTCTCGTCTCCAGCTGAAATCCAGGTTCTGGTGACGGTGCTGCCTGTGAATGAGTTTGACCCGCATTTCGTGGCTCCTCTGGTTCTGCCGGTTCTAGAGGACGCGCGGCCAGGGTCAGTTGTCGGGGTGGTCACTGCTGTAGATCGGGACTGGCCTTTCAACTCCATCAGACTCTCCATACCCGGAGGAGACCCTCTCTTCTCCATCGACCCCACCGCAGGTGAGACAGGACTGGGCTGCCTTCATAACAGTAGTCATTTAGGATCAGGTTTTGGAAACACGCTGAACCTAGTATTGGATTTTACAGCACCACACACGTGTTGACTCTGTGTTGAGCTGCTTCTAAAACACAAACTGTTCCAACTTTGTTCTGTTTGAACTTCTTAGTTTTCATTCACACACACACACACACACACTCTCTCTCACACACTCTAAAGAATGAATGAGCACACATTCCCACAGAAACTCTTGTGGAAAGCCTACAGAGAAAACTGGAAGCTGTTGGAGCTGTAAAGGAGAGAACAACTCCACATTAAAGTCTATGCATTAGAATAAAACGTCAGTAAAGTCCCTATTGGTGTAATGGTCAGGCGTTCTAGTTTTGTCCATATAGTGTATGTTTGGCTTGTGTGTAAATATTTGACACATCAAAAATAAGTATTTGACACATCAGCATTTTTATCAGTAAGGGTATTTCTAAGTGGGCTATTGACAAAATCTCCACCAGATAGTGCCATCACATATTGAATTTATACAAAGAAATCAGAACATTATACATTATAAGTATACAAGTTGAGTCATAATAAATAAAGTGAAATGACGCAGGAAATAAGTATTGAACACATGAAGATAACAAGGTGCAAAATGGCGTAGAAAGCCAGGAGCACCTGAAATATTTCAGTATTGAGAGAGAAAGCCTGCCACCTATCAGTACTAATTAATCAGGAGAGGTCTCCAAGAGCCAAGAACCACTCGGGCAGAACTTCAGGAAGACCTTGCATCAGCAGGTACTGTTTCAAAGAAAACTATAAGCAATGCACTGAACCGCCATGGTGTCCATGCACGCTCACCATGCAAGACTCCATTCCTGAACAAAAAGCATGTTGAGGCTCGGTTAAAGTTTGCGAAACAGCATTTGAAGAAGCCTGTGGATTACTGGGAGACTATAGTATGGTCAGATGAAAGCAAAACTTTTTGGCTGTCATTCTACACATGTTTGGAGAAGAAATGGCACTGCCCACCACCTCAAAGAACACCATACCAACACTTAAGTTTGGGGGTGGAAGCATCGTGGCTTGGGGCTGCTTTTCAGCAAGGGGTGCTGGCAGACTTTCACATTATTAAAGCAGGATGAATGGAGAAATGTACCGGGACATTCTGGATAAAAATCTGCTGCCATCTACCAGAAAGCTGAAAATGAAAAGAGGGTGGACATTCCAGCAAGACAATGATTCTAAAGACAAGGCCAAGGAAAGAAAATCAAGTGGCTTGAATGGCCCAGTCAACCACCTGACCTAAATCCCATAGAAAATCTATGGAAAGAACTGAAGATCAAAATTCATAAAAAAGGCCCAAGGAACCTTCAAGATTTAAAACCGTTTGTGTGGAAGAATGGGCCAGAATCACTCCTGAGCAATGCAGACGTCTGATCTCACCATATAAGAGGTGTCTAGAAGCTGTAATCGCCAAAGAAAGGATTTTCTACGAAGTATTAAATAAAGTGTGTTCAATACTTATTCCCTGGGTCATTTCACTTCATTTATTATGACTCAAATTGTGTGCTTAAATGTTCTGATTTCTTTGTATGAATTCAATATTTGGCTTGATGGCAATATCTGGTGGAGATTTTGTGTCAATAGCCCACTTAGAAATTCCTTACTGCTAAAAATGCTGATGTGTCAAACACACACACACATACATACATACATATGTACACATGTGTGTGTGTGTGTGTGTATAGGGCAGCTGTACCTGAGAGCTGAGCTGGACTTTGAGGAGAAGCAAACTCACACAGTGAGGGTTCAGGCTGTGGACTTCGACCAGGACACTGACTGGACCAATCAGAGGACGGGTGCTACTGACATCATCGTCCAAGTGCAGGTCAGAAAGATACCTTCTACATCCAAATGTGTTCAGACACCCTTTTTAGCACACACTGCTGATACACATCTTAATCTCCAGTAAAACACTTGTTCCCACTGATTTAATCTACTCAGAATAGCAAATATAGGACAGTTTGAAGGACATAAAACATCAGTTTTGTACCAACAAGGTCATTCAAAGGAAAATATAAAGAAATGAAAAGACTTTTGCACTGTACAGAAAGCCTCTGAACTGAGAACTGAGAGTGTTGCACATCACTGGGGTCAGCATTTGCGATATGCGGAAATAATCACAATATGAGTATTTTGTTCTTGTCTTACAGCCTCATTTCACTCAGAGAAAAAATACAGAGGAACTAAAAACTGTTCACATTTTTTCCCCTCCTCAGAACGTGAATGATAACGCTCCAGTGTGTGACCCAGTCTCATACGAGTCCAGCATCTTCTCCACACTCTTGAACGGGGTTGCCATAGTAACCCTGACCTGCACAGACATGGACATGGATGTCCTTACTGCCACTATCACCAACGGTAACATGCTCATAGCAGCCTCACTTTCTATTGCAAACAGTAACAGTCTCATATCAACCAGACATTTTACCATCTACAGTGGTAACAGAACAATAGCAACCATACATTCTATCATAACCAGTGGAAACAGACTCATAGAAACTCAACTCAGACTCTGCTGTAACTAATGGTAACAGTCTCACAGCCTCCACACTCTACTGTAACCAACAACAGTCTCACAGCCTCCACACTCTACTGTAACCAACAAC